>JAFFST010026010.1:0-10130 GCA_022414735.1 Noturus placidus | reverse complement strand
ACACAGAGAGAGACACACAGAGAGAGACACACAGAGAGAGACACACAGAGAGAGACACACAGAGAGAGACAGAGAGAGAGAGAGAGACAGAGAGAGAGAGACACACAGAGAGAGAGAGAGACACACAGAGAGAGACAGAGAGAGACACAGAGAGAGAGACACACAGAGAGAGACACACAGAGAGAGACAGAGAGAGAGAGAGAGACAGAGAGAGAGAGACACACAGAGAGAGAGAGAGACACACAGAGAGAGACAGAGAGAGAGAGACAGAGAGAGACACAGAGAGAGAGACAGAGAGAGACACAGAGAGAGAGAGACAGAGAGAGAGACACACAGAGAGAGAGAGACAGAGAGAGAGACACACACAGAGAGAGACAGAGAGAGAGACAGAGAGAGAGAGAGAGACACACAGAGAGAGACAGAGAGAGACACAGAGAGAGAGAGACAGAGAGAGAGAGACAGAGACACAGAGAGAGACAGAGAGAGATTGCAGGATTGTAACCTAGCTTTGCCGTGTGTTTAAGTAGTTAATTCAAGACGCCCAACACAAGTCTAACACAACCATAAACAAACATTCAGCGCTTTATTTATCACCTACATGAAGTCGATGACACTAAATGAACCCGAAATGTCCCGGAATACACACCTGCATGTTCTCACGGTGCGCTGCTGGAGCTGTTTCCACCCGGAGAGAGAGAGAGAGAGAGAGAGAGAGAGGGACAGCGCGTCGGTTATTTCAGTCCGACTGGAAACACGTCCTCGCGCTAACACACAAACAGCTCTTCTACTGATTTAACATTTCCTTAGCGTAGTAACTTTGTGTTAAACATTAAATAATACTTACAATATAAGAATATAACACACTACTGTGAATACACTGTAAAAGAAAAACGACTGAAGGACAGGATTGTTACTGCACGGGACGATAATAGTGGGAGAACCAACATCCGCTCTGTAAAACTCCATATAAGGAGTTTTAACAGCTGTTCACCGTGCAGCGCGTGCTGTTAGTTAATGTGGAACTCGCTAAAGTCAAATAAGGGCAGAGCTGGGAGCTGGTCATGACGTCACCTCCTATACATATATATATATATATACTATTTTATTCTGTATTCTCCAGTTGTGTAAAAAGTACTGTAATTATTTATAATTATTTATTAATGACCAAGACATAACTCAGGCAAGAGTAAATAAGTCTTCTGGTGAAAAACTACTTAACTGTCAGTTGTAAATTATCAAATTAATTCATACTTATTTCTAGCTACATAGTTATATCCAACATAGACATATGATTCTCTTAATGGAAGTGTGAGTTCAAATCCCTGTTTTGACATAAATGAACACCCCATTAAGATAAAGGCTTTTAATTCTTATGAATAGGTTATCAGATATGGAGCGGGTGGAATTTTGGCCCACTCTCCTTTGCAAAGTGCTTTGGTTCAGACACATTGGAGGGTTTTGGATCATGACCTGCCTGTTTAAGGTCCTGCCTCAGCATCTCAATTGGTTCAAGTCAGGACTTTAACTAGACCACTCCAAAACTTGAATTTACTTTACTTTTTTTAAGCCATTCAGAGGTGAACTTGCTCCTATGCTTTGGATCATTGTCTTGTTGCATCCTCCAGCTGTGCTTGTATTTCAACTTAGGGATTGAAGACTGGAGATTCTCCTTTAGGATTTTCTAGTAGAGAACAGAATTCATGTTTTCCCTGATTATTGCCCAGGCCCTGAAACAGCAAACATCCCACACCATCAAAGTCCACCACCAGCTTGCTGTTCTTTTTGTGAAATTCCGTGTTTGGTTTACTCCAGATGTATCGGGACTCCTGCTGTGAAAAGAAACATACCTGGATTAGGAAATGCTTCACAGTTTGTCAAATTTCAGTTGTAGTCTGCAGGATTTGAACCTGAATGGGGAGACTCCAATGGATTTCTAGTGCATCACCTAGTCCATAGGAAACATTCTGTGGAATGTTCAACCCTGAAGTTGGGAGGTGAATAATAATAATTATTATTATTATTATCTTTATTTTATAAAGCGCCTAGTAGCTTCTCAAAGCGCTGAAATGTGTTATTGAAAGTCTTGCATATGTTAATAGTTTTGTTTTGTGACATTGAGATGGTTTATAGATATTGTTGAATCTCAATAAATAAAACATCAAAAACAGGTTTTTAATTGGATAAATTTGCATTTGTGTATGTGGAATTTTGCCAGCAAAGTCAACAGATAATTAAATATACTTCATTTTTCTGTTCAATGTTATCCCATGTATAGAATCCTAATTCTATAATTTATTCGGTATATATTCAATTCCAAATATATTCAGTTATTAATTTGGACAGACTTTTCCATCCGTACAATAGCAGAACCAAAATACTAAAACTCCTCCTATTAAGGAAGTACAAAGTCCGAGACGACTGCAGTCTTTTTGCAGTGTTCTGCTCTGGTGAGTTTAGTTTTATTCTCGGTTTATGGAGAATTTTGAGTCTCATTTTCATCTCTGTGAAAGGAAGTGATTACTAACTGGACCTGCAAAGTCGGATATTAACTTTAAACAAACCTGAAATCAGGGTGTGATTACTTTCGATCAAAGTGAAAGTGAATCTGAACATTAAGACTGGAGAGAACAACAACAGCAGCAAAATAAAATGGCTTCCAAGTTTTCAGAGGAGGATTTCTCTTGTCCTGTGTGCTGTGAAATCTTCATGGATCCTGTTGTTCTGCTCTGCAGTCACAGTGTGTGTAAAGTGTGTTTGCAGAAGTTCTGGGACGCCAAAGCATCCAGAGAATGTCCTGTTTGTAGGAGGAAGTCGTTTATGGAGAAACCTCCCTGAAATCTGGCCTTAAAGAACCTGTGTGAGACTTTCTTACAGGAGAGAAGTCAGAGATCTTAATCAGTGTCTGAAACAGTCTGCAGTCTGCACCGTGAGAAACTCAAACTCTTCTGTCTGGATGATCAACAGCCGGTGTGTGTGGTGTGTCAGACTTCAAAAATACACACCAACCATAAATTCTGCCCCATTGATGAGGCATTAACAGACTGTAAGGTAAATAAAATGTTCCTGTAAAAGGTAGATGTAAAAAAAGAGTTTATTATACATATCAATATCTACAGGTTCAATATAAACACAGTGTAATAATTAAATAATAAATTATCATTACCTTGTGATAAATTTAGTAACATAACAAATGTGAGTCTGCTATTCCATCATCTTCAGATTTTCAGCATCTGAAGTGTCTCCTGTATAAACACGAGCAGATCTTCCATGTTAGACTAAAGCAGTGTACATCAATAAAGCCACATCCTATAAGTCTACACTTTTCATTGTTTCTTCTGTACTTGGTGCATTTTAAAAGCTCTAATGAGTGCTTGTAAGAGAGAATACAGCTGTTACTAAACACAGAGTCTCCATGCAGTGTGTTGATTTGTTTCAGGAGTGTCACGTACGGGGGAGATGGGGAAGCAGGTGCGGGCAGCGAGGTGGAAGTGTAGCCGCGAGACAAGCGTAGACGAGCAGTGTGAACGAAGTGAGGCGATTGAGCAAACAACGTAGAAAGGGCGAGACAGAAGACGTAGTCGAGAAATGGGCACAAGTTCAGTTGATCGGACAAACAACGTAGACGGGGCTAGGCAGAAATCGTAGTCAAAGAGCGGAAAGCGAGGTCGAGGGAAACTTGTAAGCAAAACGAATGATCAGGCTTGGTAACGCTGAGGAACGAATCAACAAGACGTATACTTCGCACTGAGTGAAGGCGATAGGTGTGTATATATGCTAGCATGAAGATTGGGTGTGTGATTGGTGACAGGTGTGTGAACTTCAGAACTCCGGGGAAGGTGCGCGCATGCATGTAGGTGTGGGGTCATGGGAGATGGAGTTCGAAGGAGAGCGCATGCGTGTAGGGGAGGTAGATGTGGGATCATGGGAGATGGAGTTCGGGTTGGACTGAGCTGTGACAGAGCCCCCCCTCAAAGGGCTCACTCCGGGAGCCGAGGTCTTTCTTGGCCGACCCCGAGGCCTTGGGCCCGGTAGATCAGGATGAGCAGTGTGAAAGTCTTGGAGCAGTTGCGGATCTAAGATTTCCTGCCGGGGTACCCAACATTGTTCCTCCGGTTCATATCCTTCCCAATCGACCAGGTATTCCAGCCTGCCCCCTCTTCGAAACCTTGACTTGAGTATTCTTCTGACTCGGTAGGCCGGCTGTCTGTCGATCTCCAGAGGAGCCTGGAGGGTTCCTGAGGGCATTTCTGTAGCTAGCAGTCCGTCAACTGCTGGTTTGAGTTGCTATTTATGGAATGAGGGGGATAGACGACTATGACATGGCAGGTTCAGGCGGTAAGTTACCTCGTTGATCCGCCTTAGGATCTTGAATGGGCCCGTGAACTTTGGTGCGAGCTTCCTGCTGCTGGGACGTAGCTTCAGGTTACGTGTGGATAGCCATACCCGGTCACCTGGCTGGTACTCAGGGGGCGTACTGTGGCAGCGGTTAGCTTTGCGTTTGTACATGCCGGCAGTGTTCCTAAGGTGGTGATGGGTCACTGCCCATACTTGTTCACTCCTCTGGAACCACTGGTCCACGGCTGGTGAGGCGGTGGGCATAGCATTCCAAGGGAACACGGGAGGTTGGTATCCCAGCATGCACTGAAATGGAGTAAATGAGGTGGCCAAATGACGGAGGGAATTCTGGGCGTACTCGGCCCACGGTAAATACATGCTCCACTCCTCTGGGTGGTTGGAGCAGTAAGTGTGCAGGACCTGGCCTAATTCCTGGTTCACTCGCCCTACTTGCCCGTTGGCCTGTGGATGGTAACCTGAGGTGAGGTTGGTGACCACTCCTAGTTTGGTCATGAAGCTGGCCCATTCCTGGGACGTGAACTGTGGACCCCAGTCACAGACGATCTCCTCGGGGATGCCGAAGTACCGAAAGACATGCTGAAAGAGTAGTTCGGACATTCGGAGAGCGGAAGGGAGAGCGGGTAATGAAGTGAAGCGTACGGCTTTAGAAAATCGGTCGACTATGACGCAAATGGTGGTGTTGCCCTGGGAGGGTGGTAACTCAGCGACGAAATCGATTGACAAATGGGACCAAGGGTGTTCAAGTATGGGTAATGGTACGAGTCTCACAGCTGGGAGTGATCAAGGGATCTTGTGCTGGGCGCACGTGGAACTAGATGCCAGTGTTTGATGGATGTCTCTTTCCATCCCGGGCCACCAATACTTCTCCTGCAGGAGGTGACGTGTTCGATATGCTCCTGGATGGCTTGTCGCGGGTGTCATGTGTGCCCAGGTGATGAGCTCCTCACGGTATTCTTCAGGGACAAATAGAGGTCTGTAGGGACACTTTCATGGTACTTGTGAATGTGGGACCTTTTCTAGTTCCCGGTCCAGTCCCCAGTCCAGAGCGTTGACCACACAGGATGGATTTATAATGTACTCCTCATGTGTGTTATTCCCGGGCGGGGTGATCCAGGCATGAAAGTGCATCTGCTTTAAGATTATTGGACCCGGGTCTGTAAGACAGTGTGAAGTCAAACCTGGTAAAAAATAGGGCCCATCGGGATTGGCAGGCATTGAGTCTTTTGGCGGTTTGAAGATATTCCAGGTTCTTGTGGTCTGTGTATATGACAAAGGGATGTTTCGCCCTCTCCAACCAGTAGTGTCACTCCTCTAGTGCCTGCTTAATGGCCAATAACTCTCGGTTACCCACATCATAGTTCTGCTCAGCTGGTGAAAAAGTGCGCAAAAAGAAAGCAATAGGGTGTAGCTTTGGCCTTTCTCCGAATCGCTGGGACAGAACAGCTCCTACTCCAGTTTCAGAAGCATCCACCTCCACCACGAAGGGTCTTGAGGAATCCGGATGTCGTATGACGGGAGCGGTAGTGAAAGCTGTCTTAAGTTTATCCAGTGCTTGTTGGGCCGTGGGGCTCCAGTTCAAGCATTCTGGTTTCCCTTTGATGAGAGTCGTGAGAGGTTTAGCGATGGTGCTGAAATTCCTGATGAATCGGCGGTAAAAGTTGGCAAACCCCAGGAACCGTTGTAGCTCCTTGATTGTCTGGGGCGTGGGCCACTCCACCACTGCCTTGACCTTCCCTTGGTCCATGGAAACCCCCATGAACTGATAATGTACGCCAGAAAGGTGATGGTGTTCTTGTGGAACTCACACTTTTCTGCTTTTATGTATAGCTGGTTCTCCAGCAGTCGGCGTAGGACCTGTCGAACATGTTGGGTATGTTCCTCTGGGGAGTTGGAGTAAATGAGTATGTCGTCTATGTACGTGATCCCGTAGCGCCCCAGCATGTCTCGTAGCACGTTGTTACTTAAATATTGAAAAACGGAGGGAGCGTTCGCAAGCCCATACGGCATCACATGGTATTCGTAGTGCCCCGAGGTGGTACTAAACCCTGTATTCCACTCGTCACATTTTACATTTACATTTACATTTATTCATTTAGCAGACGCTTTTATCCAAAGCGACTTACAAATGAGACACACTCACACACCAATGGTAGCAGAGCTGCATGCAAGGTGCTAGCTTGCCATTGGGGGCAACTTAGGGTTCAGTGTCTTGCCCAAGGACACTTCGGCATGGGATCACCCGGGCCGGGATTCGAACCACCAACCCTACGATTAGTGGATTAGTGGACAACCCGCTCTACCGACTGAGCCACAGCCGCCCACCCTCCCGTATCCATACGAGGTTGTAGGCACTCTGCAAATCGAGCTTGGTAAACACAGCGGTGGTTCGTAGCTGCTCCAGGGCAGAAGGGACAAGAGGCAGAGGATAGCGGTACTTTATGCTACACTGTTTAAACCCCGATAATCGATACAAGGCCGTAGGCCCCCCCTTTCTTCTCAACGAAGAAAAACCCAGCAGAGGCTGGAGACGTGGATAGCCTTATATAGACTTGTTGCAGTGCTTCCTGTATGTACTCCACCATTGCCTCCTGTTCTCTGACGAATAAAGAGTAGATTTTTCCTTGTGGTGGGGTGCCTCCTGGCAGGAGCTCGATGCTACAGTCATATTCGCGGTACGGGGGTAGGCCACTTGCTCTCCTTTTACTGAATACCTCTCGAAGGTCATGGTAGATCTTGGGAATCAGCGCTTGTTTAGCCTGAGCTGGGTTTTCTATGGACGTTGACGACAGTGGAATCACTGGGTCCCGGATACAATGGTGAAGGAAATGGGCCGACCAATGAGTGATCTCCCTTTGGGTCCAGGAAATCTGAGGGTTATGATGCTCCAACCAGGGGAGGCCTACGGGGTGAACTACGGGGTGACGAGTGGTTTCAATGACGTAAAATGTGATGGTCTCATGATGCAGAGCGCTGGTCCACAGGTGAATCGGTTCTGTACAGTGGGTGATGACGCCCCTCACTATGGGGGCTCCATCGATGGTTTGGACGTAGCGGGGGTGTTTAAGAGGATGAACAGGGATTTTATACTGGTCGACAGTTTCTTGGGCGATGAAATTCCCTGCCGCTCCGGAATCAATCAAGGCTTCTACGACACAAGAATTCTCTGAGTGTTCTAATATCACTTGAAATGTAAAAGCAGAGTAAGTTGCGCACTGAGCGACAGGTTGGGTACTCACCCTGAGGTGTAGGTGCGGTTTCAGTGAGCATTGTCGCAGGGCATGATGGCATGATCCTTCTCGCCACAGTGGAAGCAGCAATGCTCCCGGCATCGTCTTTCTCTTTCTTGGTTGCTCACCTGGGTCTTTCCTAATTCCATAGGTTAGCCCGGGCTCGCGGGGACCGGCAATTCTGCTTCACTGTGCCTGGTGGACCGGCCAAAGAGTAGGTGGTCCAGGCGTGTTGCCAAACTGATAAGGGCGTCGAGAGTTGCTTCATCATCACAACAAGCCAGCTCTTTGATGATATTGGCGTTTAAACCTTGGCGGAACATGGTTTTCAGTGCCGGCTGATTCCATCCGCTCCTAGCAGCGATGGTTCGAAATTCCAAGGCATAATGAGATACACACCATGCACCTTGTGTCAAAGACAATAGCTCCCCCCCTGTCGCTCAGTCATCAGGGGGAATGATCAAAGATGGTGAGGAAGTGAGTGGTTAGTTGCTCATATGAACGAGACCTGCTCCCTCATGTTCCCACTCCATGGTTGCCCAAAGGAGCGCTTTCCCGGTTAGAAGTTGCATAAAGTGGACAATTTTTTGTTCTTCCATCATCCCTGGATAAGTCGAGAAGAAGAGGGAGCACTGGAGGAGGAAACCCGACAGCGAGCAGGATCACCATCGTACTTCCCGGGTATTGGGGTTGATGGTAAGTGAAGAGTGGGCGTGGCACTTGCGGTGGCAGCTCTGGTGGTTTGGTCGAGCCGAGCAAGCTGCTCAGTCATTGCTGTGAGTCGGAGCTCGTGGTCGCTGATCATACAGCCATGTCCCTCGATGGCTTGCGGCCGACGGGCATCACCCGCTGCGTCCATCAAAGTATTCTGTCACGTACGGGGGAGATGGGGAAGCAGGTGCGGGCAGCGAGGTGGAAGTGTAGCCGCGAGGCAAGCGTAGATGAGCACTGTGAACGAAGTGAGGCGATTGAGCAAACAACGTAGAAAGGGCGAGACAGAAGACGTAGCCGAGAAACGGGTACAAGTTCAGTCGCTCGGACAAACAACGTAGACGGGGCTAGGCAGAAATCGTAGTCAAAGAGCGGAAAGCGAGGTCGAGGGAAACGATTAAGCAAAACGAATGATCAAGCTTGGTAACACTGAGGAATGAATCAACAAGACGTATATTTCGCACTGAGTGAAGGCGATAGGTGTGTATATATGCTAGCATGAATATTGGGTGTGTGATTGGTGAACTTCAGAACTCCGGGGAAGGTGCGCGCATGCATGTAAGTGTGGGGTCATGGGAGATGGAGTTCGAAGGAGAGCGCATGCGTGTAGGGGAGGTAGGTGTGGGATCATGGGAGATGGAGTTCTGGTCGGAATGAGCTGTGACAAGGAGGAGCTGAAAACTGCTCTGAAGCCCCTACAGGAGAAACTGGAGATTTTTAAAGACTGTAAACTGAACTGGAGTCAGACTGCAGAACATATAAAGGTTAGAATCAATAAGATGGTTTTGATATTAGAATGATATTTTACATCACTGCATAATCAGTTCTATTTCATTTGATTTCCTCTTCACTGCAGATTCAGGCCCAACACACAGAGCGGCAGATTAAGGAGGAGCTTGAGAAGCTTCACCAGGTTCTACGAGATGAAGAGGCAGCCAGGATAGCTGCACTGAGAGAGGAAGAGGAGCAGAAGAGTCAGATGATGAAGGAGAAGATTGAGAAGCTGAGCAGAGACATATCATCTCTTTCAGACACAATCAGAGGCGTAGAAGAGGAGATGAGAGCTGAAGACTTCTCGTTCTTACAAGTGAGGATCATTTAGTCAGTATTTATACTGTGAGAAAGTCAAACTTCTTTCCATCATCAGAAATGTCACATTTCAGTGGTGTAAAAATGTCCATCAGATCCACTGATATTTGCTTTGTTGTTGTCAGAACTACAAGGCCACAGTGAAAAGGTGAGTGATGTGCTTCCTGTCTCTCTCGTTCTCTGTGTTTCTGACTCCAAACCCACAGCAGCACTGACTCCTGAATGTTTTTGCAGAGCTCAGTGCACACTGCAGCATCCAGAGGAGCTTTCAGGACCACTGATCCATGTGACAAAACATCTGGACAACCTGAAGTTCAGAGTCTGGGAGAAGATGCAGGACGCTGTCCAATACAGTAACAATCTTTCTTCTGTTTTTTCCCCAGATTGTTTTTCTCCCTTTGTGTCATTATAATATTCGTGTTTCATTTGTATAATGTTATGTATTAATAATAATAATAATAATAATAATAATAATAATAATGTTGTTGTTATTCATTTTTACCTACATATGTGTGGGACTTTCCTTCTGATCTCATGTAATGTAAGGGAACTTTTATTTTGAAAGGCTTCTGATGCGTCAGACTGTGGTGCCCCCTCGTGGCTGGTAATATAAAAATATTTCTGAATTTCTTGAGTTAATACCAAAGTCTGGTGAACCATCCATCCATCCATCTTCAGCCGCTTACTCCTTTTCAGGGTCACGGGAGAACCTGGAGCCTATCCCAGGAAGCATCGGGCACAAGGCGG
>JAFFST010025835.1:15158-37311 GCA_022414735.1 Noturus placidus | reverse complement strand
GTGACACAGAGATTAGGAGGTATTCATACTCTTATCAGATGATTTGTCTGATACATCGTCACCTCTCAGCACAGAGATACAAAAACCGTGTGTGTGTGTGTGGAGAGAGACAGAGAGTTGCCTGTGTGACACTTTTCTTTTTACCTTGTACCATGAAAACAAGGATAGAACGAACACACACGCACGCACGCACGCACACACGCACAATGTGTTACTCTGTATTAGATGATCATTGGAAACTGAAGGGACAGTGATGGACATGTTTCATGCTTTTGTCCTTCTCCTGCGTTCCATTTTTGACTAATCAGTCATTACACACACACACACACACACACACACGGTTGAATAAGAATAAAGGCGCGCAGTTTGAACTTGAGAAAATGCCTTTGACATGAACACAATCGGGAGTTCTTTATACTGACATAAGATCGATGTCTTTGTGCTGCGAGACACTTTTTCCATCCATCAGCCTCCTGGATCGATTAAGAGCCAGTTCATTTCACCCCCTCCGCCCCTCGCCCTCACCCCCCTCTCCACTCTGTTACTTCCTCCTCCACTGCGCTCCATCTTCCCTTTTGAAAAGAACTGGGGCTCCTTTGACAGATATGTATAGAGCGTATTTACACACACACACACACACGGGTGGGGGGAGGGGCGAGTGTGCTCCCGAGGCAGCGTCGGCCATGTTTTAGACGACGGAGTGACCGCGTAACCAGAGCGCGTTGCCTCATGCGCAAAAACGCTCCGAGTGCGCCCCATTTCGCCGTTTTATTATTTTTTTCACCTCACTGGCACTGGAGACTCCTTCCGTAAATGTTAACGCCTCCTAACAGAACGCTTCACCAGAGCACCGTGGAAGCGTCCTCTGTGCAAGTGGTTACTATAGAAACGACAACGTGTTAGAACTGTAATGGAAAAAAGAAGCAACACCTTTCTGACCAATCAGATTGAGCTGCGCTGTGGGATGATGAGACGAATATAAATAACTCCCCCGCCCCCTCTCCTCCCTCTCCTCCACGCCACATGTAGTTTATTTTTCCCCGGCGCGTCACATCCTTGCCAAAAATCTGACACACCCGAATCATATGATTGAGCTTTTTAGAATTCTCTGGCTCCGCAAAGTGTTGAAGTAACACTGATGGGAGCGATCAGCGTGTGCGTGCGTGTGTGCGCGCGTGCGCGTGTGTGCGTGCGTGTGTGCGTGCGTGTGTCCGCCGAGCGAGATCCCCCTGCGGCTTTATCTCACAATACAGGTTCATTACAGGAAGTGGAGGTCCAGAGAATGTGTTCCACTTTCCCCAGTAATGCAAGCTGACAGGGAGGAGGGGGAGGGGGGGGGGCGCTTGCCTCAGCGTACGCGTCATACGCTACATTTATTCGTTTTTCATTCTATCTTCTGTCTTCACTCCAAACTTTTTATGAGTATTAAATGTTCAAAGTCAGCCATCTAGGAGACTAAATTATGCCAAAGGAATGTTTTTAATATCGCAGATGGACGACAGATGAAAGCGGAAGCGGTAAACGTGTCCATTTTTGCGGCGAGAGGAAAGCTGTCGTCCGCTGTTAGCTCGACTCGTGACGCTCGCTTGCTTGCCTCGTCTCATTTTTTTTCCCTTCTTAACGGCCGAGCATCTCGTTCCCACCAGGACGTGAAAGGGGAACATAAAGCGAGAGGCGCGCTTCCGACATTCTTTAAAGCTCTATTGAGTTGTATAATGGACCTCGACTGGTCCGTTTCTCGCTCTGTCCCCCGTCTCTCTTCTCTCTCCTTCTGTCTCTCTCTTTTTTTGTGTCCGAGTTTAATTTCTTTGGAAGCTGTAAACGGCAACAAAGCCTGTGTGCCGGAGTACTTCCTGAGGAAAGGTTTCTCCAAAACTTCCAAAGCATCTTATCTCTTCTATATCTAAAGAGTGTCCAGTTGATTCGTCCTCGCCCTCGCCCCGACGTGGGAGAACATCCCGAGGAATTTGTCTTTTGTTTGCGGAGGTGACCCAGAAGCCCACACGAGTCCCTCTGGTCCTTCAAATTAAAGGCATGGTTTTGTAAGAGCAGGGTTGAGGAGCAGAACCGGGGCGGGGGTTCCTCAAGTTCAAGGCGGTTTCATAGTTTGTAAAGTAAAGCTTGGCGCTGTTTGACCGAGCGGTCGATCCTGATTTCTCACCCTCTCATTCTGACCGCTGTTTAGAAACAAAAAGCGTCCAAGCGTCGAAAGTGGAATGCTTACGCCGACACGTTTTGCCGCCGCGTACTTGTTAAGCACGCCTTTTTAATTTATTCTGATTTTTGATGCACGCTCTGAACGTTCGATCAGGCACACGGGCACAGAGCAAGCTAGAGAAAAAGAGACACTGGCGTCATCGCCGCGGGAACTGAATTTTAATCCGCCCAATTAGGATGAGTGATGTGTGGAGATGAGAGCGCGGAAGGCTGTCGCGGTCGCGCCTCTTCTCGAGTCCCATCAGGTACGCAGGAACCCTGAATTAAACATGGGCCGCCGCCTGGAGAAGGACCTGGCGGCTTGTGCCAGGGGGAGTAAGTTGCCCTTTCAGCACCGACTCTGATTTCGGTGTTTGGTTGGCGTTGGTAATCAGACCGCGTTAGCCGATTTGTAGTTCACGGAAAGGGCAAGCGCGTGCATTAGCATGGATGATCTTCAAATGTGGAATACAAAGCATTTCTATTTATTTGTTTATTTTTTAAGCATGCCTCCATTTTTACTCAGAAAACCATGATCTTCCCCACACGTCACACGTTTTTGCTAATGGGACGTGTGACTGCTGTGGTTTGAAAATAACATTTTAGATTGGACTCTCGGAGCTTGTCAGCATGCTTTGTTTTGGGTGTTTTTTTTATTCCAGGCTGATGTATAATATATTTTCCCCCCATGTCAAGCTCCATTGATCCAAATATCAAGCTGGAATCTGTCAGATTTTTCTCCATCCTCACACTCTTGATCGTATCGACGGACTGCATTGTTTTGTACAGAGTCAAAGCTGTGCGTCTCCGTGAGCTTTGACGTTTCTGTCTTGCATCATCAAACATGTAGGGAGGAATTTGGGAAACAATAGGTTCTGGACTCCTAATGGACTGCTCCTTCAGAGAACCTTGTGTAGACCGTGTGATGAATGACTCTATTAGACGCTGGGGCCTGGAGCGTAAAAACCTGTCGTCATGACTCCACCGGTGTGTCATTATTCACGTACACTGTAAAACACTCCTCCTTTCACTGCGCGCATGCTTTCCATTTGTTTTATCGGCGAAGCGTGTTAGCGCCACATCTGGAATACTAAAACCAGCTCGTTAGTGCCGTGGCTCATCAAACGGGAGCTGATCCTCCCAGTCTCCATTTTATCCTCGCAGCAGGACTGGTACGGCTGTGGTTTGGCATTGCGTTTGAACCCTGGCGCCAAATTGTAGCCATCTGAAAGCGACCTACTACACAGTGAGACAGATTCAAGGCTCTTGAGGACCCCTGCATGGATTGTGGAATGTTTTTAGTGGCGCTTCTCTGGTTCTTCGTTCTTTAGAGATAAACGCGTCATGACAGTGTTGCACGTCTCCAGAGACTCTGCTCAAGGCTCCAATGGCTCAAGGCCAGCCATTTTGTTTTATTTGAACTTGCGCGGGCTTTATTGATGAAGCTGAACTTGGTTTTGAAAGGTTTTCTAATAACGTTTTCTCGTGTAAGTCAAGTATTGCTAATTGCTCCGTCTTTCATCATGTGAAAGCAGTGCAGTCCAACCCCTCCCCTCCCCCCTACCTTGCATTGATCAGCCTGTTCTGTACTTTGGCTTCATCCATGCAATAAGATGGAGCTTTCCAGAACATTCCACAGGTTTATTCGTCTTTACTAAGTGTTTTTTTTTTTTTTTTTTTCCCTTTTCTGCTAGGATATGCCGCGATTGTGGTCTTGTACACACATTTGCAGTAGGATAAGCTGTTCTTTGTCTTAGAGGCCCGTGCACGTCAAGTCCAGTATAGGTTTTGGCTCGAGGTCCCTCAGGGGACGTCAACAATAAGCTCCATGTGAAGCCTTCAGAAAGGCTAAGTATCAGGAATTTTTGGCCGCGCGGATCGGGGAAAAACCTGAACAGTCCGAGGGACTAGAACAACAAGGTCGTCATATTTTCTCACTGAAGCTTTCGTATCAGCCTAGACGGTGTGTACTTAAAGGACGGTTGCTTTATATAAAGTTTTACGACTGTTGAGTAGGAGGAAGCTGCTTCGTTAGTAACTGCGTCCATGTGGGACTAAATAAGTAGGCCAGATAAACAGGACGGGATTTCATGTTTGTTTGGTGGACGAATGGCTCAACAAGCAAGGGTGGAAACAAAACGTTTAGTTGATGTTCATCCTTAACGCGCTTCACGAATCCCATTTGTTTTCTCGATGGAGGTTGTTGGTGATGTCACTGACTGTTGTTTTTGGATTTTCCTCTTTCTCCGTGTTCTCCTTGGCTGACCCATTTGGTGTGTTCCTCAGTGCACCAGCGGTTTCTTTCTGTATCAGGACATTCCAAATTGTGTTGCATTGGCTACACCCAGTGTTTGTTCAATGCCTCGGATAGATGTTCCCTCTTTTCTCCCATAGACAGCTCGCTGATTGGTCTCCATGTTGGCTTAGCCTTTTTAACAAAACATGTGAAACTGACTGCTAAAATAGAAACCATGCGGTGTTCCATGTCGTTTATCTCGTCTACATATAAATACCAGGAAATAAAAGCTGAAACTCTCTTCTCAAGCCCAAATGTCATCAGTCTGCAGCAGAAACCATTGAACCGGCCTTGCTGTTCCAGTAGTTTTGGCGTGCACTGTAAACCAGACTAAATCAATTAATCATGAACGGAAGGACGACGTGTTGCCATCCTCCCTTTCCCCTCGGCCTCCTCCCTCGGCAGCTGGGGGTTGCTCCTCAGAATATCCATTTCATTTCCCTCAACCAGACATCCATATGCTCCAAACACACAGCTCCGAGGCAGGTGCATAATTCCCCGACCACCCAGAAGGCTCTGCGCGTGACTCACCGTGACTCAGGTTTTCACCGTTCCAGGCTTCTCCTGCATTCACTGTGAACTGAGAGGGGGGAAAAAATAAAAACAAAAAAAGGAATGTGGGGGGGGTGGGCTTGTTCTCTAAATTTAGGACATTAAAGAGCTGATGGAGGTCATCTGCGTTCAAGGAAACATCTCTGGAAACGTTGTTGTTGTTGTGGGTAATTTTTTGTCCTGTTCTGTTCTGCTTTTCTGTTCTATTATGTTGCAGTTTCACTAACCGCATTGAGGAAGCACATTCTCGTGTGTGTGTGTGTGTGTGTGTGTGTGTGTGTGTGTGAACTGAAATCAAGCCAGTGTCCCCCCCAGACCTGATTTCTACACAGATTAGATTAGTTTTGTCAGTTTGGATTCGACCCTGCAGCAGCTGTAAGCCTGTGTGTGTGTGTGTGTGTGTGTGTGTATGTATGTGTGTTTTAGTGAAAATAGTTCTGCCACTTTTCCTAATTGAGAACGCAGTTGAGTTGTAGGCTGTGTTCGGTCCCGGGTTCTGTTTGGGTTTCGACCCAGAAGGGATTGTATTCCATCAGTTTTGCCAAGCTACGGTTCCAGAACCGCCTCGCCGTCCTCTGCCGTCCTCTCTCTCTCGCTCTCTCTCTCACTCTCTCTCTCGCTCTCTCTCTCGCTCTCTCTCTCGCTCTCTCAGGACACTAGTACAGTCAGGAGGTGTCCGTGTTGTGCAGTTTTCTGAGGGTTTTCAGGACAGAGGGGAGTTTATCGTGTATTGATAACGTGCAGGGTGTTGTGTATGACCGAGTCATGGAATAAACCACTGTGGTGTTTTTTTACGGGGGTTTTTCATTGTGGTTATCTTTCCCTGATTAAGAGTTTCTCTTCATACTTCTCTTAGGGTTAAGAGAACCTCAGCAACTAGGCTGAAGTTCATTTCAGGACATTCAGCTAGTTGGACGGTGTAGTCACGCGCAGCGGTGAGATCCCGTCGGCCGTAATGACCTGAAAATCCTGCTGTTAAATCAAACTCAAGATGGTGTTAATATCGAGAGCGGTGAAATATCCCACCCGGGACGTGTGTTAACTCGTGCTCGGCTACTTGATTAAATAACGTTCAGACCAGACCGTGAAATGTAGTGCACAGAAATGAGTGACTGGCCTCTGCGTGTGTGCGCGTGTGTGTGTGTGGGGGGGGGGGGTTGTTTAGGATAATCAAACTTGTTTGTTGTGAATGTGAGCTCTCTCTCAATCGAGCACAGGAAGGGCGGGGCTACATTCCATACACTCGGAGACAGGAAGCTTCTCGGCACGTCCTTCCTGTACTGATACACGGCGTGTTTGTGCCAAAGCTTTGTGCACGTACATATCCGCGCGTTGTTTGGTTTGCGAGGCTAGAGCGGGACGTTTGTTTGGCGAGCGAGGCAGCTGTCCGGGTCAGTGACTGTGCCTCTGAAATGAGCCTAAACTGATTTGGCAGCCATGACCATGGACTCCGTCCATAACTCGCAGTTTCATTGTAGGATGCCGCTTGCTGCAAGGGCAGCTGGGAATGCTGGTGGCTCAGCAGGTACTGAGCCAACTCATCATTATCATCCTAATGTGTCTCGGCTCATCAGTCTGGCACACGTTGGCGATAAGAAATGAGGAACGATCTGCCTTTTAAAGCTTTTTAAAAGATCCCGTCTTTAAAGAACGCCACTGTTACAGGAGTAGTGGCAGCTCAGTGGTGAGATGTTGGAGCTACTGCTGGGCCCTTGAGCAAGGCCCCTAACCCTCAACTCCTCGGCTGTAAATGAGATAAATGCAAGCACGTAAACGAGGCCTGTTGTCAACCACGGTAGTAAAGGCTCAGGCTTTTGTTTTTGTAAAAAAAACGCCGAGTCGGCGTTTGGCAAAGAAAGAAAATAACGAAGGAAAAGAAGATGCGCGAAGATGTTATTGGGTGCGTCTCGTCTGCTTTCACGCTTCGGTCTGGGAATTGTCGGGGGGGATGTTTTGAAGGAGGCCGCTTAAATCCTTGCGGCAGATAATCCAGATTTCATCTTCAGATATCCCTCCCCCCCCAACACACACACCAGGCCAAATCCCAGCCACCTGCAGTGAGCAGCAGCCAGGCCAACAGCATGCTAACTGAGCTCAAACTCAGACTGCATTTCTACATTTATAGTGTTATACAGTTCCTATGAGTCCCATCTAGCATTCATCCTTTTATTTTTAAAGCTTTTTCCAAACTACCAAGCATGTTTTACAGGCATGCCATATTCAGGAACAGCCCCCGCCCTCCCCAAACACACACGCACACGTTTTGTTTGCAGGGAACATCTCTCTTCTCTGTAAGCGGGCAACGAGAGTGCATTATCCACGCCTGGTCTATTAGTTTATTAGCCACAATCTCTTTTGTTGTGTGCCATTAATCTATGATTAAAAATCTAAACAAGCAATTAAGCGGCAATACCCGAGAAATCAAAATCCAATCCGAGGCTAATCGTGGAGGGAGGAAAAAACCAACACCTTCTGAGCGGCTGCAGCACAACGGAAAGGCAACAAAGTGAAATACATTAAAGCCCAGGCCGCTCTCTCTCTCTGTCTCTCTCTCTCTCTCTCTCTGTCTCTCTCTCTGTCTATCTCTGTCTCTCTCTGTCTCTCTCTCTCTGTTTCTCTGTCTCTCTCTCTCTCTCTCTCTCTGTTCTCTGTCTCTGTCTCTCTCTCTGTCTCCCTCTCTCTCGCTCGTTCTCTCTCTCTCTCTCTCTCTCTGTTTCTCTCTCTCTCTCTGTCTCTCTCTCTCTCTCACTGAAGGGTGAGCATGTGGCTTATTGACGTCCACGTCTACATGGGGTCGGGGGGTTAACGGAGGACGGTGCAGGAGCATTGAGCGGCGTCCTCGCGTTACATTAGCCAGAGTGGATGTGGAGCATCTGCTCAGATTCCCCTCAGAGGAATTCCTCCCACATCCAAATCTCTGATTACGGAGCCTGTGGAAGCACAGAGCTTCCAGTTTTCTGAGAACATGATCAGCAGGATGGACCTGGAAATTAGACTATAAAACTAATATAGTGGGTAAAAAGAAAAAATGATACTTCCTGTGTGACTAAAACAAATGCTGAAGGTACCATCACCAGGAAGTCTGGACCTGTGTCGTTTATAACGGACTGATTTTGGAGAGATCGGAGATCTTATATTGGAAATTGGCACGCGTTAAATTCAGTAATAATTTGTATTGGGGGAGGAAAACACAAAAAAAAAATAGTTTTGTCCTTGTTTTAACCCGAACTCTCAAATGTCCTCAAAGTACAATGGCGTCAGTAAAATCCAGACTTGTTTACTTGAGTCTTGTTTCTGAGCTTGAATCCCGAGTTGCCTGGTTACTCCGGCCTCATGATGAGGATGATAACAGTGGAGTGGTGGTGATGCAGCGATGATGGCTGTGACGTCTGTGCTGGAGCATGATTACCACGTAAACACCCCTGGCGCAGCTTTCAAAATGGCCACTGTGATGGATTTGACTCCACGCTCTCCATTAGTTGTCCTGGTTGTGTTTCCTGCCTGATCTCGGCTGAACCAGATGCTGCCGAAAGCTCCGAGCCGCGGACAGAGCAGTTGGAGGCTCTGGTCTCGGTTTATTTAAAAAAAAAAAAAAAATTCCACAATTTTTATTTTTTAACTTCTGAAACACGAGAGTGATTTAATACAATCAATGTCCATCAATCATCAGGCGTTGCCGTGGTGCTGAGATGTAACGCATCATGCTGTTAAAGCGTAATGCTCGGCCTGCTGCTGATGGCGTTCGTCTGGCAGCGTATCAGAGAGAAAGAGAGAAGGAGCGAGCTATCTCGCGCCAAGCAGCTGTTTAAACGCTTCTGACATGAACAATACGGTCAGCTTCTGCTGCTGACATTCTGGCCCGGGTGGAACTAGATCTCCCTCCCCGGGGCCGTTTAATGTCCGAGCGCAGCCTCTTAACGCACGTTATCTCCTCCTCAGAGGGTTTTTTAGGTGGTTTTGGGTTGCAGGTTTTGGCTCTGGGTCGCGAGCTATGTACATGACGCAGGATCCGGAAGGAATAAAACACTGTGTCGTGCTGTTAGTGGAAAATAATCCTTGCTGGATTGCTGTCATCGAGTCAGACGACCTTTTACTTTCCTCTAGATTAGTGTGACACTTTTTTTTTTTTTTTTTTTTTTTTTTTTAAGTTCATTTATAGTTGCATTTAATTTTGTGGAACCGAGGTTTGGTAGCCGTGTTGGTACGGTCTGATATCCTGTACGCGCGACACCTCCAGTCTTTAACCAGTCCATATTCGTGCTCTACCCTTTCCCTCGTCGCTAAACAAACAAGCCCACAAGGCTCCACCCAAAGCCATGAGCATTCCCATACACCACACTGTGTCGAAATAATCTGCTCCTGCTTTCTGCTGCTACGCTTTCCGTTATTCTTCACCTTGAGTGGTGCTGAAAACTGTGGTGAAGAACGGTTTAGAAAAATACAATGGGTCACATTCCACAGATTTGCCTCTCTCCGCTCTGTGTGTGTGTGTGTGTGTGTGTGTGCATGCTGTGGAACTAACTCAAACCCTACTGTAAGGCCTCAGAGTTCCAGGAATGCCTGCAACTTGGATTTATACACCTCTGATTCGTTCCAGATGTTTAAAACAAGACCGTCTCCTAAATATTCTCATCTCGCCGGCGTTAGATTTCGTAGCTTCTGGAGGCGGTGAATTGTTTAGACGTTATTTATCTGTCGGTTGTTTATACATGGCAGTAAAGCGCTCACATAGATCACTCTTTATCGGAAGGGTAAACAATGCTCCGATCGGTCGCTGGACCGTATTCGCGCTTCGGCACGGAAATACATCAGCGCACTCGGCACATTCTTCAGGGTTTTGACTCTGCGCCATGGTGAAAGGAAGCAGCAGCCTTTCGCAGCCTGCGCTGCAGAGCGAGACGTTTTATTGTTTATGTTGTTCAGTCTTTGACAAACGTTTTGCACAATAGGACAAAAGAACGGCCAAGAACGAGCGAGGGGTTTTGCAAAAGAACGGACGGACGTGGTGAAATAGTGTGAGCAGCGGGAAGGAGGTGAGAGTGAACACTGTCGAGATTTCTTAAAGCCCCTAACCAACCAACAACCTAACCCCCCACCCCTTCTCCCCTGCGCCGTTACGTCTCTACTCCTGCCAAAACTAACTCTCCCTCTCCAAAAACCTTGCGTTTGCACTTGACTACCCAGAATCCTTCTTTCCTCACAGCCACTCGTCTTCATTAACATCCCGACGTCCTCTGGTCCAGACCTGGCTGACCTCGAACATCGAGCCAGCGCCAGAATCTGCTCCTCCTCTGGCCAGTCAGAGTGGGAGGAGCTGGAGTGCTGCCAATCACCCTCATCCCTTCCTTCCAACTTCCTTTCCTCTCCCCCACATGATTTGTTTGGCTCCTTCCATCCCCGTTCTTGAAGACTGTACTTCCGTGGCGTTAATAGTTGGCGATAATGACGGTGTGCATGTTCTCCAGATAGTTTCAGCCTGGGTCTAGTAAAGACAGGAGGAACAGCTCGGTGCAGAAAAGGGTCGTTTTGTTTAGTTTTTTAGAAAATAAACAAGCGGATGATTTTGAATAATTTTTCCCAAGCTCGCAGCAGAGAGAGCTAAAGGCCAGCTCGTGTTCGCTTTCTCACCTCGGCGAGTTGGCAGAGCAGAAGGTCGAACAGAAGGGACTGTGGCTAAATTGGATGACCTTAGGTTACCGCGACCGTCTTTGCGAGGGGGATTAATTGTATAAAAGCCCAGTAATGATCTCTGGCTTGTGGCCCGTCTCGAAATCCCTTTAGCCACAGTGCAGTGAATTAGCGCTGCTCAGGTGAATTAAGGTGAACGCCACGGTGGAAGAGGAGCAAATCCGTCACGCTCTGTTCTGACCTTCAGGCGAGACGACGAATCTCAATTCGTTCTTGGAGCTTTCCTTTTCCTCCATTTTCTAAAACGAGTCTATGGTAGAACGTTCCAGACGTTAATTACATCGATCTTATTCCAACACTTGGACTCGACCGGAGGACATCATGACGCTGATGAAGAACTCTGAATGGCCAAATCCTTTTGGTATTCAAGATGATTTTGTACCATCTGTAGTTCTTCCCTGTCCTGTTTCACGTTGTTCCTGTTTCATTTTGAGACGGCCCCTAGACACAGAACTAACTCGTCTGAGCTTTCTGAGCACAGGCCTGACTGCAGATCTGAGAAACCTTTTGCAGTACTCAAACTACACCATGATTTGCTGAATAACACGATCTCTCTGTGTCCTGGCTCGTCTTCACTTCTGACCTGTCAGTATCGGTTATTGATTATCTCGTGACAAATTAGTGCCGTTTCTGGTCAGCACCGACAACAGGATGGATGTAGAAAGCTCGACGACCCGTCAGTCAAATATAAAACGCAACATTAAAGAAGACGAATGGATGTGATTTAGCACTGCCGCTCTGCTAGTTGTTGCTACGGGAACAATAATGCGAGGAAAAGTAGTCTATCTTAACTCTTTGGATCCCCTTGGAATGAAAGTAGTCACACCAGCACATCCCCGTGTGTTTAATTCGTCTGCTACAACAGCAGTTTGCACACTCTTACAAATTTCTACTGATTAAAGAACATAAAGAACGTTTTGGAACGTCTGCGAAACGAGTTGTTTCCAGTTCTCGCTCATCAAGAAGCTTTACCTCGGACTGGTAACGAAGCACTGACAGCGGAGTCTCCTTCCATAAATGTCAAACAAACATTTTTCAGCGTATCAAATCTCACATTCTGGCTTTTTCTTTTTTATAGCGTGACCTGTTGATGCTGTAAACCCCACCGCATGTGGATTTGATGGTTTGTCATTGGCGGGACGTCTGAGAAGCCTGTCTTTCACCCCTTTTGTGTTTGGCATATGTGCATTCATTCTCTGGACGGTTGCTAGGAAACACTCCATTCCCCCCCCCCCCCGACACCCCTTTCTTTTTTGAGGAGCCTCTTTCGCTTCCCCGTCTGAGCCGGTCGTATTACTATGCGGAAGGAGCCTCTTGTGCACCCTTCTGCCCAGCATGGGGCCCTCCATCTGTGTGTTTTTAAGACGTGGCCCAGAGGTGGAGAACACGGAGGCCGCAAACCGTGGAACGCAGAAAATCATTTCCCCAATCCGACGGCTTCTCGTAAAGCCTAGAGGACGTCATGAGGGTCACGATTATATGGTCGAGCGCAGTTTTAGGGTGATAGTCTGGGCTTCGTCGAGATGAGGGAGGCAGGCGGAAATAAGCAAAGTCAACTGTTCGTACAGAATATAAACAGTATTGAGTCGGGAGCAATAAAGTGCGTTTAACCTTTCCGATCTACTCCTTCTGAGCGTGTGGATGGCGTTAATGTTGACGTATAGCTGTAATAAAGGTCAGCGGTCAAATCGTCATTACACCAAGAGCAGTGTATCGGACGCTCGTAGAGACACGGAAGTGTGAAAATGTGTTCGTAGGAGAGACAGCTGTGGTGTGTGTGTTTGGAGATATCCTTCCCCATGCTGTCTGGATCAGTCGTGAAGGCTGTGAAGCATGAAGCATAGGTTTTATCTAATCCTCAGTCCAATCCAGCCGGCTCCCTGACCAATCTCTCCTCCATTCTCAAGAGCTTTCCTGCCTTAATCTTGGTCGAAGCTGAGTGCATTTTGTTTTGGATGAACGTGGTCCAAATCTCCTGCTCTAGGTTATGTGGGTCTACTAAACCCGATGTGTGTTTGCTTACAGGAACGTTTTTAATAGGTTTATTATCAGGATGAGTTCATACGGAGCATCCGCAGTACGAGTCCCTACGGATGAGCTGTTATAGAAACGAAAACGTATTTGAAGGAGCGCAGTAATATAAATAAATCTCAAGACTTTCTAACCAATAGGAACCCAGAATTCCGCCGCGCTGTAGTTGGCCAGATAAATGTTGTTGGTCATTTTCGGACTTTGTCTGTTTTGGACCATCTTTCCCTCGGTTATCGTTGGAAGGATTCCTCTGCTGTACTCCAAAAAAGTGCGAAGTCGCCTCTGTTTGTGCGTTCGGAACGTTTCCAGAGAGCCCGATTTAACTGAACAGGACTGTACAAACACATCAGAACAAACCAGGATTTTGTGTGATGCGTCTGTCAACATTGTTTCCAGAAGAGCGTCTGTCGCAGGACGGAGGGTTGGGGTGGGGGGTGGAGGTATGAGAAAAATACCCCTGGTCTTTTCATGTCCAGATAAAACAAATCCCAGGACAATAAGCGTCCACGTCCGGCACCAACACAATCACGATTGTACAGAGGATTGAGAAGGACGGCGTTTAGCGTGGAATGTAGACCCATCACTGATGCGTTTATAATAATAATGTGGCTGTCTTTGGTGCCTGGAGGTGCTAATGGTGTGACTGTGACATTGAAAGCTGATGAGATGATCAGTGGGTGAGGTTCCTAATGGGTATTGGTCCGACGGTTTCTAAAATCGTTAGACACCGATGTGGAAATGGTTAATGGATACCATTAGGGAGTGTTTTTCTCTTCTCTCTCTCTGTGCGCTTGTGTTAATCAGCAGCTGAACTGTTTATGATTACTTGTAGATTATGTTTCGCGTCCACTATGCAAGCTCGTTGTTACTATACAAAGAAAAGCGTTCTAGGACGAGTGCATCGATGTACAGTAGACCTGTGATTTGTCTGGGTGTTTTTTATTTGGTGGAGAGTGTCGTGCTAGAGCTGGCCGAGATGCATGGCCTGGTCATCAGAGTGACCTGCCGCGGGCGCCGTGCTGTAAAAGAGCCGTGGTGTCAGGCGCGGTTATTCAGACTGACGGGCCTTCTCCTTCCATCACACCGACTGCGCGCACACTCCAGAGGGGAGAAAACAGCGTGGCTTTTCCACTCTGCGCCTCCTGCAGCCCGATCTCCTCTCGACCCGTCTGCGAGCACGGAGGCGGCGCAGACACCTGTATCTGCGTGCGCGGCGCTTCACTTCTTATCGCCCGGGTTTTAAAACTCGCCTGTGTTTGCCCAGGCGCGGAGCAGACAAACAGCGAATGATATTAAAATCCGCTCCCACGCGCCTCTTAACAGGCTTTTGTACGGGTTAAGCAAAGCGTCATTACCGCGCAATATTGCTTTTATAAAGCAGACAGTACTCGAGTGTTAGTGGGAGGCACTTCAGCCTCGGAAACATCTCCTCGCCCACGAGCGGCTTAGTGCAGACGATTATCGCCGCGCGTTTACTTCAGCGGAGACCAGAGAAGTTTTCCTTTCAGATTTTTCTCTGTATCAGTCAGTAAACTGGTCACGTCAGGTCTGCCTTCTTCAGACCTCCGCCAGTAGATTCCTGTCTTCCTGTATCCCTGTGTCTTCTTTTCCTCTCTCCATCCTCCGTATCCATCCTGATATGTTAGGGCGGCTGTGGCTCAGTGGGTAGAGCGGGTTGTCCACTAATCCACCAACCGTGGGGTTGGCGGTTCGAATCCCGGCCCGGGTGATCCCATGCCGAAGTGTCCTTGGGCAAGACACTGAACCCTAAGTTGCCCCCAATGGCAAGCTAGCACCTTGCATGCAGCTCTGCTACCATTGGTGTGTGAATGTGGTCTCATTAGTAAGTCGCTTGTAAATGTAAAAATGATATTTCTGTAAAGCTGCTTTGAGACAATGTACCATTGTAAAAAAGCGCTATACAAATTGATAAATTATAATTATTAATTATTAAATTATATGTCCGGAGTGACATTTTCGTCTCGCATCCTCGTGAGGCAATTAAACACACGGGCAGTTTATGAAAACTGTAATAATAGCTGAAGGTCAGGGATAAGGTTTCCCTGACCATAACGACCTTTGACCTCTGTTTGACAGGAGCAAAGTCCCAGCAACCAGACATCCCTGGCCATGATGCAGGAGCCGCAGGAGGTGGTGGAGGAGACGGTCACTATAGAGGAGGACCCCGGCACGCCCACTTCACACGTCTCTGTGGTGACGTCAGACGATGGAACCACACGCCGCACAGAGACCAAGGTACACACAATATTTTTAGATAGAATATAATGTTATTTAATGTTGCAATAATTACTGTAAGTCATATTGAAGCTCATGTAACGTCATGTGCCTGATGACAGCTGTGTGTGTGTGTGTGTCCACGATCTGCAGAGTTATTACTATAAACTGGGAAACCACTGCTGACACAGAGATTTCTAGAACACGTCGAGTCAGATTTCCACCCAATCACACAGTAGTCAAACACACACACACACAGGTTTCTAAACTCTTGGCTTCAATTCTACAGCTGCACATTTCCACTCCGGTGCAGTTTCCTTGTGTGGAATGTCAAGTCGTTCCTTTCTCAAACATCCAGGGCATGTTATAAATATTTTGGCGCGACAGTGGAACGTAAATTTTTTACTCCGCCCAACCACGAGAGTCCCACTGACGCGTGTGCTCTGTGGGGATAAAGGGCCGGGACGTTTGCAGAGTGTTCATCATCATCATCATCATCATCATCATCATCATCATCATAATAATATGTCTAGTCATTTTTCTTTAGTGGTCACATGACCAACAATTCCACCGCTAATGGCCAGTTCATAATAAAAAAAAGCATAGTAAGGGGTTGTGTGATTATTTTTTATTTACAATTTGTCCCAGTGGTGGAAATCACAACCTACATGACCAAAGTTATTATATTTAGGGGTCCAAGCACCAAAAGTCAACTCGGACCTAATTCTGTTCTATTGGTGAAAATGGACACAAACATTATTTTATGGATATAATAATAATAATAATAATTATCAATTTCTATAGCACTTTTTACAATGGTACATTGTCTCAAAGCAGCTTTACAGAAATATCATTTTACATTTACAAGCAACTTACTAATGAGATCACACACTCACACACCAATGGTAGCAGAGCTTCCATGCAAGGTGCTAGCTTGCCATCGGGGGCAACTTAGGGTTCAGTGTCTTGCCCAAGGACACTTCGGCATGGGATCACCCGGGCCGGGATTCGAACCACCAACCCTACGATTAGTGGATTAGTGGACAACCCGCTCTACCGACTGAGCCACAGCCGCCCCAAACGTTACATAAATAACGTTCATGAAATAAATCTGTACTGAGTGGATCTGTAGAATGTATTTAATAACCCTTGCTTTAAAGCTCTCCCCTTTTTGATAATATTCCTGCTACAACCCAGAACACTTTTCTTGGTTTTCCTCGCCCTTACAGAGATATTATGTTCACTCTGGAGCTCCTAGCCACTCAGCGCTGGTGTACAAGTCCATGCATGGGGCGTCGGTTCATCAAGCAATCGCCTCCACGTAGCCTCCACCCTTGAAGGGTGTATGTAACACGCTTGTATTTGAGCACACACACACCTGTACCTGTTTACTTGTACATTAAACGTTAAATTGATGCACACACATTTCACTGTTTGTGTGTCTACATTTGTGTGATGCTTCTCATTCTCTCTTTTATTCTGTTAAACTTTAGAACTTTAAACTCAGTCTTCAGTCTCACGTTGAGCGTGTGCGACGGAAGGCGAAACGTTGAGCGTGTGCGACGGAAGGCGACACGTTGAGCGTGTGCGACGGAAGGCGACACGTTGAGCGTGTGCGACGGAAGGCGACACGTTGAGCGTGTGCGACGGAAGGCGACACGTTGAGCGTGTGCGACGGTAAGGCGACACGTTGAGCGTGTGCGACGG
The DNA here is from genome assembly GCA_022414735.1 of Noturus placidus. Lineage (NCBI taxonomy): Eukaryota > Metazoa > Chordata > Actinopteri > Siluriformes > Ictaluridae > Noturus > Noturus placidus. The sequence continues at coordinate 20,606 of JAFFST010025835.1, read as the reverse complement.
TAAGGCGACACGTTGAGCGTGTGCGACGGGAAGGGGACACGTTGAGCGTGTGCGACGGAAGGCGACACGTTGAGCTTGTCCTGCTCACTTCTCAGCTGGTTGTTATAGGTGTATATTAATGTACTGGTTTTAATATTTTATGGTTTCTATAGTAACGGCTCTTCACAGGGGTTTGTTGATATGATGTTTTCTGTAAGTAGACATTAATTTAGATGCATTTGACGAAGGGGTTTGAAACAGTTGTTTATAAATAGATTGAACCTTTTTGTGTGTTCTGGTAACCTCTAGTGTGGGCTGGAAGTTTGACTTGTGACGCTAATGAGCCATTTCTGAGATGAACTGAAAACGAACCGGAGCGTTCGTCCTGATTTGAAGTTTGGAGGTTTGATGGTTCTGCCACGGTACAGGTTGATGCGCTAATTGGAGGGAAGACGTTTGCACAGTCGATTTGTTAGCGTCGTTTCCCGTGAGCATATTAAGCGTTAACAAACGGCTGCGCCCGGTCGCTAGACACGGATGCTCTCCGCCGACGATTAATTTTCATCAGCCTCATTAATTCCCAAGACAAATTTATAGCCTCGAACACAATCACTAATTAACGGCGCCGCGGAGTTTGCTGGGCAGCAAATTGGTTTCGGAATCGGCAGCGAGCTCCAGAACACCGAGGCGTTTCTCCTCGTGGAGAAACGTGGACGTTTAACGGAAAGAGTTGGCAGTTGGGTGGGAGACACTTGTTTATTTAAGTCTTGCCAGAGATGCGCCTCAGACGGATGGAGGGATGAGAGTAGAACGCGTGTTATAGCGAGTGTCTCTGTGGTGGTGGTGATAAACCACCCTGATGTGTAACTCCAAATATGGATTAGTTGGGATAAAGATGTTCTTTGAGTGCTGTCTATAAGTGCATGATACAGCTCAGTCTCTTTGATTGCATTGTTGTTTACTTATTTATTGACGTCTAATTGTACAGACAGATTGATGGCCTGAGAGAGCAGTTCAGTAATATGATTAATCCTTCCAGCCCTGTTTTCGAGTGGCCTTGTTTCTATCTACCCCCTGCCCCCTCGCCCCTCTCCCCCACCCCTTCCAGCTTTGGTAGTGACTCATCTAATAGGCCAGGGTTTTGGAGTACCGTATGATCATCAAGCTTCAAAGTAAATATGAATGATTTACAACCCAAACAGGCACTGTGTAGTGTTGTGGACGCTTGCAAGCCCTGGCTAGATCAGACGGCACTTTGACGTCTTGCTCGTTATTTAATGAACTTCAGTAGCGTGGTGTGCGGTGGAAATATCGCTGCTGCCTGCAAGGATCCTGTTCATATTTATCATGGAAATCCAATATTGTCTCAAAATGCATTCTGGAGCAGTGCAGCATACTGCAATGACCTTTACGTTTACATTTGCGCCGTTTGGAAGACGCTCTGATCCTGAGTGACTTACATTTATCTCATTTATATAACTGAGCAGTTGAGGGTTAAGGGCCTCGCTCAAGGGCCCAACAGAGGCAGCTTGGTGGTGCTGGGGTTTGAACTCATGATCTTCCGATCGGTCATCCACACTGAAAGACGGATATCTTCTTCAAATTCATGACCGCGCCAATTGGGACTTGAGTTGTTCATCGTACTGAGTTGTGATTGAGTCGTAATTAATAAAAATGATCTGGTAGATTTGGCTCTGAACCCCAGCACGTAACATTTCAAATTAACCCTGTAACATTAAGCTCATGGACGATCGCAGCTCCTTCACTGTGCTGGAGAACTAACGCCTTTACCTCGCCGTTGTACAGGTGTTTGTTTATTTTTGTCAAGTTTTTATACATTTTTTTTTATTCGTTTGCTCTCCCAGGTGACCAAGATGGTGAAGACGGTAACGACCCGCACTGTGCGTCAGGTTCCGCTGGGACCGGACGGTCTGCCGATTGCTGACGGCTCATCACCACTGGGAAGCTACACAGACTCCATCGACCGTCGCTTCATGAAGAACGGTGAGCGCTTCGTCACGCCTCAGGCCACATCCACGCTCACACGCTCCTACAACCACAGCAACTATGGCGACTCGTACTACAGCCCTCACGATGCCTACGGGGACGTTTGTGACAACTACGGCAGCCTCTCACGCGGCCTCAACTACCGCCCGTATCGGCCCTACGGCTACCGCATGGAGAACAGCTACACCCTTCCTATTCGTAGGGATGACTATGGGCACATGGCACAGCCGCAAGTACCGGTGGGTGGCAGCAGCACTATGGACCTCAATCGCTCAGCACCGGAGCGCTTCCAGCCCGAGCCATACGGACTGGAGGATGACCGGCGCAGCCTCGGCCCAGACGACGAAGAGCCATATGAGTTGGAGCCTGACTACTCCACCGCCAACCGCCGCACTCTGCCCAGCTCTGCACGTGCCATGAGAGACCCGTTGCGCAATGGTCCTCGCATCAGGTGAGGATTGAGGTCTGATCTCAGGTTGTTCAAAGTAATATCAGCATGTTGCCTCTTTATAATGATCCTAGGATGCTCTGTTTGACCTTATATCTCGCTTAGTTTTACCTAAGAACAGAGTCTGATCTCAGTATCACCTCAGGGAGATTTGGGTCAAATTTTGAGTTTGATCTCAGTATCACATCAGGAAAGTCCTGGTTTAATCGGAGTCTGATTTCAGTATCATCTCAGGAACGTATTGGTTTAATCCGAGTCTGATCTCAGTATCACATCAGGAAAATATTGGTTTAATCCGAGTCTGATCTCAGGATCACCTCAGGAAAGTATTGGTTTAATCAGAATCTGATCTCAGTATCACCTCAGGAAAGTCTGGGTTTAATCAGAGTCTGATCTCTGCATCACCTCAGGAAAGTCTGGTTTAATCCGAGTCCGATCTCTGTATCACCACTGGAAAGTCTTGGTTTTCTGTATCATCTCAGGAAAGTATTGGTTTAATCAGAGTCTGATCTCAGTATCACCTCAGGAAAGTCTGGGTTTAATCAGAGTCTGATCTCTGTATTACCTCAGGAAAGTCTGGGTTTAATCCGAGTCTGATCTCTGTATCACCTCAGGAAAGTTTGGGTTTAATCCGAGTCTGATCTCTGTATCACCACTGGAAAGTCTGGGGTAAATCTGTGTCTGATCTCAGTATCATCTTGGGGAGATTCGGGTTTGATCTTGAATTTGATCTCAGTATCACCTCAGGACGATTAGGGTATAATCCGAGTTAGGGTCTAATAGTTAGCTGTGAAAAAAACATTGTGCTGATTTTTCAGCATCTTGTTGTCATACTTGCTAGCTCTGTGTTTACACACTAAGATATCGTTCTGATTCCAACCCAAGTCAGGTCAGATGATCCGGATGCTTTCCATCTGTGTGTTGATGTTCTTTCATTGAGACGGGAGCTTGCGTTCAAGTTTAAGACCCGGGCATGCTGACGACGTCACGACGCGGCCGCCTGTGAGAGCAGGGAGAGAGGAGGAGCGTGGCTGTGGCTAGTTAAGGATAAAGCATCTGTGCGGGTGTCTGAGGGACATCATCTTACATACTTGTAAACAGATGCTTGGAGTGACGACACTGCACAGGGGGAATTGAAATGCTAATAGCTAGTGAGCATATGGTTGTGTCAGTAGGAGCAGCCAAGCGCATCGCTCTCCTCTTGCCACTCCTCCCTTATGCTGTCAGGCTAAAATGGGCGGGGCCCGTGAGCCTTCTCTTGTCTCTCTCAGGCCCTCATGGTACATAGTTTAGACCAAAGTGGGCATGTTTTTAATCGCCACCCCAGTCTGTCCCTCTCTGTCTCCTATAATGACTGTTTGCTGCCTGTGTACACACACACAAACGCACAAACACACACACAGCAGGCATGCCCCTGCTAGCTCTTTGGTCTGTCACAAGCACATTTCTAGAACGCCAGAAGAAATAAAAGCTGGCATTTGACATGAAGTAGAGGTGTGTGTGTGTGTGTGTGTGTGTGTGTGTGTGTTTGAACAATGGACTGAAGTGTATAAAGAAAGCATTTTATGTCTAGCAGGATTTCAGTCCTGACTGACACACACTGACTGGGCAACTGTGGTAGGCCTCTCACACACACGCGCGCGCACACACACACGAGCTCTGACAATCTCCTGGCTATTTTATGCATAATTATCTGTTACAGGTACACGAAGTCCTGAATTTTCCTGCTGACTTTCTTTCTGTCACACTCGTGTCTCTATAGCGTCCCCCGCAAAAGATGAACGCGTGAGGAGATCCGGGCGTTATAATTACGGCTTATCGTACAGCCGGCTCTGAAAACCGTCAATTACGCTGGGGGGTTGTGAAAATCGAGACGTTTAGCACGGAAATCATCCCAATGCTCTCGAGTCAGTGAGCGGCAGGCGGAGTGTGTTTAATCCATTACTGACGCTACATGAGCGGTGTTTATCCTGCGCACCATCACGCCGCGTCCACGCCTTCACCATCTCGATTTTGCTTCTTAAGTGTTTGTTCAAATTAGCAGGCTTTTATTGGAGTACCAAGATGATTAACAGTGCTGTCAGCCAATCAGAATCCAGAAATCCTGTGGTCAGATCTTTATCACAGTTTACTGACTGTAGATAGTTTATCTCCAGCCACATGACCTCTTCCAAGTGAGGACGTCGAAACCCAATCCATTTCCTCTCTGACGTTATCTGCCCTCTTCCATATACGTGAACTCTGAGATGATTGGTTAATGGCACTTTTTGGATTTGTTCGCTGCCAGTTCCCAGCTCTCCAGCAGTCACGTGAAAGACGTGTGAAGCCAGCCGTCCATAACGTACATCTTTTCAAACTGCTGCTCAAGCGGCGTCACAGGGCTGCGCAACACCCTCTGAGGAATGCGTTATCCGTCCTCTTCCTCATACACGATTGACCAGCGTCTCCGTGATGGACAGCGAATAGAGAGCGTGTCCCTCCTACGCAGGTGGCATCGTCTGGGTATGAACTCTCGATCCGAGCCCGGATGGAAGTAAGAGAAACCGTTGTTTTTACGTGCATATTTGATGCAAATGTAAGCCACAAGTGTGGCAGGACTTCCTGTCAAAGGATTACTTGATCACCGTTCATCATTTCTGTGATCTGTCTGCGGTTGTTTATCGCCTGCCGTCGGAAATCTGTCGTCTCGCCTTCACCTCGTTGGTTATTCGGCCCGGATAATTGTGTTTATGTGACGCGTCCGCTCTGCACACCACTTAATTAGCATTCCTGCTCCAGAACCTCTGACATTCTGAAATAGCTCATAGAAAAATACCCACGCTTAATGATGAAAAAAATTCACTGACATAAAAAATAGATATGAATTCACACACTTTAACTGTTTATACTCCGTCCTTCACCTTAACAGAAGGTGAATGGAGTGAATGATGAATGCTGAAGGACAGAAGGTGGGGATAAATGATGAACATGCATCATAATTATTCAAATCTGCTCGCTTTTAATCTGACCTATTC
>JAFFST010025777.1:4756-15471 GCA_022414735.1 Noturus placidus | reverse complement strand
ACACACATGGGATGTGGCAGATCAACTTGAGTTATTATTTTCACCGATTCACACATTATGTTGAATTATTTTGTGGTGACCACGATTTTCCAGAAATAGTGTTCAGGAGAGGGAAAATTTGAGCCTGTGAAAATGGAGCGACTCTAAAAAATTTCTGTAATTCGTAAACTTTATTCAGTATTTTTTTAACTCCTTGAATTAAAGCTGAAGCGCTACACTTCAATCACATCTTGATTCATTTCAAATCCATTGTGGTGGAGTACAGAGGCAAAAAAATAAAATAAAAAGTACTACAAGTAATAAAATAAAAAATACTTATGGACCTTACTGTATAATCTTATTATTTTTGCAAATCCTGTGTGGCTGAGAAGGAACATAGTAATTAAAAGTGTAGTGTAGAAAAAAAATGGATATGAAGAGCAGACTCTAATCTATCTGTAAATGCACTTCATAAAATTACAACCACACAAGGTATTCTTCAGAAAGATTTATTTTTAAAGTAGATAAAAAAGATCATAAATAATGAGTGGAAGATGAAAAACATTAACAGTACAATAAACATTCAAAGTGTTCTATAATTACACATAAAAAAAAGGTTAAATCACTGTTTAAATGCAAAGCATAATTTATGAGTGCCTTTTCTCTCAGCAAAATAATAGTTATACAAAATTATACAAAAACAGAACAGTGAATATTCTTTTTATGCAAAGATGTGTGCAACAAAAAGAACATTTTGGAAAACCCTTATAAGCAGAACATATTCCTCTTATAATCAAAAGGAATTAAGCTATTATTGTCTCAATATATATCAATGAGATATTTAAGTGATTTCTTTATTCATTTATTATATTTATGTAGTCCCTGAAAGCACGTTATTTTGAAGGGAAATTTTCTCGTGCACACCACTGACTATCGCGTGCACACCACGTTCTTTATCATGCTGACACTCTTTCCGACACTTTTTTTTTTTTTTTTTAGTTTTTTTTTCCATCCATCCTCTACCGCTTACTTCTTTATCAGTGTCACAGGGAACCTGGAGCCTATCCTAGGAGGCATCGGGCACAAGGCGGAGTACACCCTGGACAGGGTGTGGTGGTTCCACTGGGGGGAGTTTTTTTTTTCCTATTTCAAGAAATAATTTTTATGTTTCTATTTATGTTTTTTTGTGTTTCTCTTTACTTGTTTTTGATTTAATCCTTCATTCCATGCCGCAGAAACGGCTGAGTGCCTGCCTTAGTACTCCATAGGCATCCTCCAGCCTCACCGGGGGGATCAGGTTCAGATCAGGTGTGTGTGTATACTTCCTGTCGTACTCACACAGCTTCCCACACTTGGGCACATCATCTACCCAGAAGCCTTCGTACACCTGACCCACATCCTTGTAGACAAAGCGTCCATGACCTTGTTTCTTCCCATCCTTCATGTAGCCCTCATAACTGTTCCCGTTCATGAGGAGCAGCACGCCCTTGCCGTGGGGTTTATCCATGAACCACTCTCCTTCATAAACATCTCCATTCTCGTAAGTCATCCTCCCATTTCCGCTCCTCTCATTCCTCACCCACTCCCCCTCATATCGGGATGAAGGGCTGTAGAAATATTTTCCAAACCCCTCTTTCTTATCATTTCTCCAGTTCCCCAAATACACTTTTAAATACAGCTCAGATGGCAGCTGCAATTTGTAGAGCGTCCCAAAACCATCACGCACATTCCATTTCCATTCACCTTCATACATCGTTCTGGCATTCGTCCACACCTGAGTTCCCTGTCCATGCCTCATGTTTTTCCTCCACTCTCCGGTGTACTGATCTCCATTGGGGCTGTAGAAGGTGTGGAGGAGGCCATCCTTCTGAGTCTTTTTCTCCAAAACATTCCAGCGGGATTCCCTGGTCTTTGGTTTGCGGATTAAAGCCATTAGTTATCTTGAAACAATCACTGATCAATAAACAGCGTAGCGTCTGCTCAGTGTATATATAGCCCACACTGGAGCGTCTGTCACAGAAGCTGTCACTATGACAACGCTGACGTCACATCGTTGTGTGACGCTACACATTCGGTGATGTCGATTTTATTCTAATTGTTTATTATGAGTTATAGCATTATGAACGGTTGAGTGCCACATAAACCTATTCTGTGGTTCAGGTGGTAGAGCGGGTTGTCCACTAATCATAGGGTTGGCGGTTTGATTCCCGGCCCACGTGACTCCACATACTGAAGAGTCTATGGGCAAGACACTGAACCCCAAGTTACCCCCGATGGCAAGTTAGCGCCTTGCATGGCAGTTCTGCGTCCATTCGTGTGTGTGTGTGCGTGCGTGCGTGTGTGGGAATGGGTGAATGAGACAGGGTAATGCGCTCTGGATAAAAACGCTGTATAGCGAAGACCATTTAGTGACTACTATGAACAACCATCGATATTTGTTAATTGTGAAACTTATAATATAATGCACTCATGAACACTTTATTAGGAATACTTTTACACCGAATCACACACACACACACACACACACACACACACACACACAATATGATTTCTCTCGTTTAAGTGTTTCAAGTCCATAATGTTCTACTTGGTTCATGGCATGTTTCTCTTTGCCTATAGTAAGCACGATAAACAAAAGAGCAGTAACCCTTTCATTCAAACCAAAGAAACCCACTGAACATATGGTTCTGTCCTCAGCCGTTTTTATACAATTTATACTTTGATTGGGCAAAACGGGCTTAGTGTATGTAAGTTTCTCCTCCAAAGGCATTTTGGGGAAAATAGGATCATGGAGTATAATCATTAACATTTATTACACCTATGAATTTCACTGGTTCCTTTAATCAATGTTGATGATGTGTTATTGACGTTATCAATCAGAGAATTGGGCTGAAAAATATCAGCTAAAATGGAGATCAAATCTAGGGGGCATGTGATTCTGTGTAATTACTTGACATGACTGTCACTGATAGGCTGCATGAATCTACAGTGGGATAGAAAGAAATCAACCCCAGCGTTGCTTCATCATACCATTCTGTATATTTGTCTTCTGACTGCTGCTGCTGTTAAGCTTGGTTCCTCACAATCCAAATCAATCCACATTCAAACATTTGCTAACAGTAAATAATCTGATGTGAACACTCAAAAATTAAACCTTAAATGTATGTATTTTTTTTTTAATCTTGAATGACACCTTAGCCCAGCTAGGCCATTTAGTCCAGTCACTTCTGATGAAATAGGATTAAAATATGTGCTATTAAATGACACAATAGACCGCTTTCGTAGTGACAGACTAAATCAATTGAGCATTTACTTCACCAAGGTCTAGTGAATGAACAGTCTCTTTTAAAGTGTGGTGTGATTGTGAGTGTGATTGGGAATAGGTGTGTGAGATTAGTCTTCTGGGGAAGGTGAACATTTGTGGGTGTGGTTTGGGAGTTGTAGTCATTGTCTGCCATAATTGTAGTTTGCCGTGCATTCTGAGAAATGGAGTTGCTAGTTTGCTGTGACAAAGGCGCAGACATGAGGCTGGGGCAGGTTTGCTGGGGTCATTAGGCAAGACCCAGGCTTGGAAAGCTGTGTCGTCAGTTTCAGACAGGAGCTTGACGTGGTGGGCCGTCTGAGTAAAGCTTGGTTGGCCTTGTCAGCAGCCTAAGGTGTACTCAAAGCTTGGTTGGCCACCTCGTCACCCTAAGATAGGAACATGGCATAGAAGGCAGTGCTGTCAACCCCAAATAGGTACCTGTCTTGGGAGGCAGGGCCGTCGCCTTCCGACTGGTACATGTCTTGGGTGGTCATCTCGTCACCCGTAGACCAGAACAAGGCTTGGGATGCCATCTCGCCAGCCTCTAACTGGAACCTGGTTGGGGAGATTGCCTCGTCAGCTCAGACGAGAAGTTGGTGTGGGAGGACGCCTCATTGACTTTATGCTGGCGCTCTGGGGAGGAGGTCACCACATTGACCTCTGACTGAGGCTTTGGAGCTGAAGTCGCCACGTTGACCTCTGCAGGGGAGACCACCTCGTGGGTCTCAGCTGAAGCTCTGGAGCCCAGGTAGCCACGTTAACCTCTGCAGGGGAGACCACCTTGTGGGTCTCAGGCTGGAGTGCTTTAACCAAAGTCACCATGTTGACCGTTTACAAGAGCTCTGCAGGAGAGCCCACCTCATAGGTCTCAGGCTGGAGCTTTGGAGACGAGGTCGCCACCTGGACCTCTGGCTGGAGCTCAGCTGGTTAGACCACCTCATTGTCCAAATACTACTGTATAATCTTATTACTTTTGCAAATCCTATGTGACTGCAAAGGAACATACAGTATTTAAAAGTGTTGTGTAGAAGAAAATTGCATATGAAGAGCAGACCAAATGTACCAGCAAATGCACTTCATGAAATTACAACCACACAAGATATTCTTCAGAAAGATTTTTATTTTTTAAAGTAGATTTAAAAAAAAAAATCATAAATAATGAGTGGAAGATGACCAACATTCACAGTACTATAAACAACATGCAAAGTGTTCTATAATTACACAACGAAAAAGGTTAAATCACTGTTTAAATGCAAAGCATATTTTATGACTGCTTTTTCTCTCACCAAAATTATACAGTGAAAAACAGTACAGTCTGAATATTCTTTTTATGCAAAGATGTGGGGAACAATAAGAACATTTTGGAAAACCCTTATAAGCAGAACATATTCCTCTTATAATCAAAAGGAATTAACACCAGAGTTCATCGGCACTTTGCCTTCCATCTTTCTTTGTCATCCTTCTGCAGTGTGTAACGAGTCCTACTCCACCGGCTTTCCATCACTGGGGTTTGGTCGTGGGCAGAGGACGGCGGAACAGCAGGATGTGTGGTTCTGGCAGGGGGAACACATGGGCAAGAATTAGCAGACAGAAGTAAAACTACAGTGACCAGGGCAAATTTAGCAAGCTCAGAATCAATCCCATATAACAGCATGTTTCCAGAACAGACTTGTATGGACAATACCAAATGGCTATGGATAGGGCACCTATTACCAAAAAGTTTTGAAGCATATCAGTTAAAAAAATAATTATACTTCAACGCATGTCCAGGTAAGAATTTCTGGCAATTACATGTGTTCTCAGAGCTTCACAAACATTGAGGTTCACTATTGGTTCATAATGCCACTGTGACCCGAGACTGCAGGTTTTTTTTTTAATTTGTTTTTTTCTTTTTTTATTAAGGCACAAAATCTTAAACAGAATTGGTCCAAAAATCTTTTACTCTAATACTGCTTTTGCCAAAACTAAACTCGTAATTTTATAATTTCCAACCTCTGGCTTTGGGAAAACCTAAGGAAACACCCCATCAACTCCAACTTCCTACTCAGGAAGTCAGTCTCCTCAACAAGTGCTGTCAAATCAACATGGCTGCTCACAGCATGAACAGTAACCACAGAAACACTTCTTACTTTTAAGTGAGTTATACTGTACAGTCATTTGAATAAATAAGTACACCCCATAGATGTTGGCTTTTGACATATTTGGACAAGCAAACATTTGATCCTATTTGAATCCATGCCTGTTAATAACATTTTGTAGTAATGTTCACAATTTAAATTAACAAAAAACAGATCAGTTACATGGAAAAAGTAAATACACCCCTAGATTTATCACACTTTCATATCCATAAAATTAGAATCATGTGTTAAGATTGGGTGCCAGTGATTACAACCTGCTTAGGGAGTGCATGTGGAACCTGTCTTATTTATATCCCTCTCATATCTAGTGTCAAAGTGCATGCTTCTGCAGTCAGAAAGAGATTGCACAAATTTGACCTGCATGGGAGGCATGCCAGGTAAAAACCTTTACAAAACTACAGTTTGCCTATGAGCATATGAACAGGCCAATGACCAGGCCTTTTTGAATAATGTGCTCTGGACAGATGAATCAAAGAATAGTTTGGCCACAGTAACAGCGACATGTTTGGTGCAAAACAAAGACAGCTTTTCAGGAGAAGTCTGCTTTGTGGTTAAAAAGGCGTGTCACCCATTTTGTTATTTTATTTAATTTGAGCTTTTTTAACATGTTATTTAGGTTACCATCCTACTGGTGTTTCTTTCAAAGTTTTATAGGCTTGTGGTATACTAAACTTAAGAAAGTATTTTTCGGAGAAACATGTGACAGAGTTTAACTCCATCTCTTTATTATCCACAAATTCTCCTCCCTTTGAGTGCAATCACAATACCATATATACCACAGCACCCTCAGGCTGTTTCTCATTGCAACAACACAACACAGCAAGGCTGTATCGAATTGTTTCACTGACAGAAGTGCTCAAATATAGCCTCATTTGTTTTTTTTTATATTAAGGTTTTTATTTAATTTAAGTCTATAAAATTTTATAGAATCATATTATATGATATAGTGATATATAAACTTCAGTTGCTTCCCGGTTCTGCCACCACCGCTTGCAGTGGTAAAAAAAAACTGTCATCGTCAGTTTTAAAGCATGAACTGCCCATTTAAGGTGCTGCAACAGCATCTCAATTGGTTCAAGTGAAGACTTTGATTAGGCCACTCGAAAACTTGAAATTTGCTTTTTGTTGAGGCATTCATAGATGGACTTACTCCTATGCCTTGGATCATTGTCTTGCTACATAATCTAGTTGTGCTTGAGTTTGAATTTACGGACTGAAGGCCGGATATTCTCCTTGAGGATTTTCTGGTAGAGAGCAGAATTCATGCTTCCCTCAGTTATTGCAAGTTTCCCAGGCCCTGAAGCAACAAAGCATCCCCCCACACCATCACACCTCCACCACCATGCTTGACCATAGGTATGATGTTCTTTTTGTGGAATTCCGTGTATGGTTTATGCCAGATGCAACGGGACCAGTCTTCCAAACAGTTCCACTTTAAACTAATCAGCCCACAGAACATTCTCCCAAAAGAATTGAGGATCATCAAGGTGTGTTTTAGCAAAATTCAGACAAGTCTTAATGTTTTTCTGGGTTAGCAGTGGTTTTCACCTCGCCACTCTTCCCTAGGATGCCATTTTTGCCCAGTGTCTTTCTAATAGTGGAGTCATGAACAGTGACCTTTATTGATGTAAGAGAAGCCTGTTGTTTCTTTGATGTTGTCCTTGGTTTGTTTGTGACTTCCTGGATGAGTCGTTGCTGTGCTCTTGGAGGAATTTTGGAAGGTCAGCCAATTCTGGGAAGTTTCACTACTGTGCGGAGTTTCTCCATTTATAGATAATGGTTCTAATGGTGGTTCTTTGTAGTCCCAGAGCCTTTGAAATAGCTTTGTAACCCTTCCCAGGCTGATGTATTTCAATCACCTTCTTCCTCATTTCTGGAAAATGCTGTTGAGGTTCTACTAAAATGTTGATTTGACTAAACAGGGTTTACAGTAATCAGGCCTGGTTGCGTCTAGTCCCGTTGGACCCCCATTATGAATGCAGTTTCATAGATTTGGGGAATAAGTAACTATGGGGTAAATACATTTTCACACAGGCCAAGTTAGCATTTGATAACTTTTTTACTTCAATAAATAACATTTAAAACTGTCTTTTCTGTTTACTCACGTTGCCTTTGTTTTATCTTATTGTCTTTTCTGTTTACTCACGTTGCCTTTGTTTTATCTTATGTGTACGAGATATACACAAAACAGAAGAAATGCATGCATTCTTGGCACGCTGTAAAATTGATGAACAGTTTGAGACTCTTCCAATGTCCATCGCAATTGCAAGTTTACATCTTAAACTCCTGCCACCAAAATGGAGAAGGGATTTAAGCCATATGCTTCCTAATACATATCCGACTGCAAGGGCATGTAGTAGTCATGAATGGGAATGCTGTACAATATGTCACGAGCTACCTATGCTAACACAAACTCCCTAGTCTCATCTATGGGTCTACATAACCAGTATCAAATAAAGACAGTCTGACTGGTGCTGTCAGCATCAAGACAGACTGTCACAAGTCTATGAGGAAAAGCGAGAAGCCACACAGCCTGAGATTAAAGATGTTTGGGTGTTATGTTTGAGTTCTCAGTCCGTTCCAGTTCAGGGACAGCTTTTATCACGCATTTCAGAGTTGGAGTAAGAATAAGTGAATCTGTGATCATGAGCAAGTCCCTTTGTTATTTTGAGATGCTTGGTAAATGCATGCATCCAAGTTCACTGTTGTTTCTCTACTCATTAACATGAGGATAGTGAGGTCACTGGAATATAGCAAGGTATTCTTAATTAACAAATTCTCAGGTCTTACATTACCTATCCATATTTTTCTTAACGTTTCATCCTTTGGGAAGTGGTGTAAACTTGCAGTGGAATTGAACTTCCCTGACATCACGCATTGAGGTACACGAAATCACTGTTAGGATTTTCCTGCTTCTAGTACTTTATCGGTTTTGATAAAGACATTTTCTTGTTACTAACATTCAGATATGAGTATTAAAATAAAATAAAAAACGCAAACAATACTCTGAATAATAATAATAATAATAATAATAATAATAATAATAATAATAACAGTGCGAACTAGCTTTGGTAGCGGATTACACTGCAAGCAGATGTGGTGAGCCCAGTTTTCCGATTTGGTCATGTGACGTACCCTATTGCAAAAGAGTACAGATTAACATAAAACTACACAAAAACAATGACCACTTTAAAATTAAAACTATGTTTTTACATTTTATGTTAATGAATTTCACCGGTTTTTATTTGGTGTGAAATTTTAATTGAAATATTGCAATTTTATTTCAGTTATTTTTAGTATTCTCTTCTTATATATTAGCCATATAGTTCTTGAGGTAAATAAAACAAAATAAAAATGTGTACTGAATGTTGTCTGACTTTTTAAATCATAGAAAGTTATTATATACAGTATCTCACAAAAGTGAGTACACCCCTCACATTTATGTAAATATTTGATTATCTTTTCATGTGACAACACTGAAGAAATGACACTTTGCTACAATGTAAAGTAGTGAGTGTACAGCTTTTGTAACAGTGTAAATTTACTGGTCCCTCAAAACAACTCAACACACAGACATTAATGTCTAAACCGCTGGCAACTAAAAGTGAGTACACTCCTAAGTGAAAATGTCCAAATTGGGCCCAAAGTGTCAATATTTTGTGTGGCCAACATTATTTTCCAGCACTGCCTTAACCCTTTTGGGCATGAGTTCACCAGAGCTTCACAGGTTGCCACTGGAGTCCTGTTCCACTCCTCCATGACGAGATCACAGAGCTGATGGATGTTAGAGACCTTGTGCTCCTCCACCTTCCGTTTTGAGGATGCCCCACAGATGCTCAATAGAGTTTAGTCCATCACCTTCACTCTCAGCTTCTTTAGCAAGGCAGTGGTCATCTTGTAGGTGTGTTTGTGATTGTTATCATGCTGGAATACTGCCCTGCGGCCCCTCCGAAGGGAGGGGATCATGCTCTGCTTCAGTATGTAACAGTACATGTTGGCATTCATGGTTCCCTCAATGAACTGTAGCTCCCCAGTGCAAGCAGCACTCATGCAGCCCCAGACCATGACACTCCCACCACCATGCTTGACTGTAGGCAGGACACATTTGTCGTTGTACTCCTCAACTGGTTGCCATCACACACGCTTAACACCATCTAAGTCAGGGGTGTCAAACTCATTTTCACAGAGGGCCACATCCGCATAATGGTTGCCCTCGATGGGCCACATTAACATTATGAATGTAACAAAATGCAATGTAATTTAAAATAAAGTAAGCTACGCTTTATTATATTGTTAAATAACATTCAATAATTCAATAATGCATTCAACTTACAAACATTACATATGCATTTGCACAGATGTAAAAATTTCAGTTTGAAACCCACATTACTTGAATCAGTGTTCAAACTATTAAAGCAAATAAAGAAAAATATTATAAACAAGTTATGATCTTAACCCTTAACTTCATTCATTCATTTTTCCAACTCACATCACAGGTGCACCATCTGTAGTTAGTCCCACCAACTATTCCCACGCAATTTATTTTTACTTACGGACTTGTGCACTGCATCAGAAATGTCCCGGCCCGATGTGGTCCCATGCATGGCAGCTACATCCAAGAGCTCCTCAGTGACAGAGAGGTCCGGCTTCACGCCTCTAATAAAGATGGAGAGATGCGCTGTATCCATGTTGTCTGTGCTTTCATCCACACCTAATAGACAGCTGCGTGTCTCTTCGGCCAGCGGTGTTGGTAAATGTCCAGCTAACTCCTTAACTCGGTCCGTGATGGTGTTTCTTGACACACTGACATTTTGAAAAGTCTGTGTCTGGTCGGGACACACGTGCTCACACACCTGCTCACACACCCGCTCGCACACCTTTAGCATGCACTGCTTCAAAAATGCACCCTCTGAAAAATTTTTCAGTCACGATAAAACTTGATTTCACTGCTGCATCATTTTCGGCTGTAGCTTTTGTGAGCGCATTCTGCTGCGACTGCAGTTTGGCCTTTAATTCTGTTGCAATTCTTTGTTTTTCTCGGAGGCTAAATTTCCCATAGCTTCGTGTTTGGTGTCAAAATGCCGATTTAGATTGCACTCTTTCACGACTGACACCGCCTCATGATACAGAAGACATACTGGTTTTTCACCTTGAAGTACAAACATGTACTTGTTCTCCCATCGTGCGTGAAACTGCCTTCCTTGTGCATCAATTCTTCTCTTTATGAACATGTTGAGGTTTATTTGTGGAGATTTCTCCATTTCAAATCGCCTTCACGTGACTTTGCTGCGGAT
>JAFFST010025698.1:41154-70956 GCA_022414735.1 Noturus placidus | reverse complement strand
TATGTTTGAGGCCTGAAACGTGGCAAAAGGTCGAACAGTTCAAGGGGGCCGAATACTTTCGCAAGGCACTGTATATATATAAATTGAGAACCCAATGTAGGAAACTTTTGTAATAGTGGTAATTGTATAGTTAATTGCAGGGTGGGATGGGCATTCAACTGATATTTTGACGCAGAATGATAATCGCTAACAAGCTTACTTGTAACTTACTTGTTACATTCTGACAGGAGACATGTCTTTAACCTACAGGCAAATGGAGATATTCAACAGGCTGATGAGCTTGGGGTGTATATAAACAGCTCAGATGAATTCAGTGGGACTGAAAAAAACTTTCCATGTAAATATAGTATAACATGTTTTTTTTCACAGGACTATATTAAAATCCTGTGAGTCTCTTGACTTGCACCATGCTGTGAAAACTGAGCTCGATGCTGTAGCACTGATTATGGACAACTCTCTTCCTTTACCAACCATCCACACTTCATTATTTCTCAGCCTCTGACAAACATTTTCATTAAAGAAAAGTACACAAGATCCCTTCGAATCTCTCTGAAGACAGGACATACACTTCTTATGAAGTGTGGCTCACATGGGAAGCCATGGCCACTTGGAGTGTGCCACTTTTAAATTTCTCTCTGTTGTTCTGCCTTTTAATAAATGCTCTTTGTTTGGATATAGTACTGAAATGACTCATGTAGAAAGAGACTTGTCCTTAAGGGATCTACAGCCATGTTTGCGTTGTTTGGCACAGGACTATGCCAAAATGGAGATCATGCTCCATTTTGAAAAGTGTTTATTGGGTAACTCCTTTTCTGTAATTCGGTTTGATTACAAATGTTGATTATTGTGAAGTAACTGCATTTTAAAGAGATTTGGAAGCCAGTATTATTCAGCTGCAATCCTACAGACCTTAGACTGGACAACAAGGCTTGCCTTTGCCTGTTTTTTCCACTAACAAATGTTCACTAACATTGTTAGGCACTCTATAAGTACTGTAGCTAGCAAGTTAGTTATCATGAACCAAACCACAAGTATTCAGTTAAGAGTTGGTTAACCAGCATATGTGTCATGCCTAAGCTTAAAGTTTCTTACATTAAATGGATGAGGCCGCAGGTTTTGAGTTGTAAAAGATTGAGAACCATTGATCTAAAAGTACTGTATCTCAAAGAGCATAATGTAGCATTTAGGGGTGTGACAATGGCCATAACAACCACACCACAGCGGTTTGTATGAAATTTGGGTGAAGCCATATGTCGGCTTTGTGGGAGAAAAAAAAAGTATTAAATGGGCAAATGCTATATCTTATTCTCTCAATCACAATACTGTATCCCACAGCGCCCTCAGGCTGTTTCTCGTTGCAACAACATGACATTACAAGGTGAACAAGTTGTTGAGTTGTATCACTGACAGAAGTGCTAAAATAAAGACTATATATATATATATAAGTTTATACAGATATATAAACTGAAGATTAATTAATTAAACGATATTGTGTGCCAGGTGAAGCAAAAATCAAATCCAAGCATTTGATTTTTAATAAGGATAGAAAATGTAAATGCATTATTCTTTCATTGGTGTTTGTTGTTTTCCCTCTTAATATTGTGGAGTTTAGGACGATAGTGTGTATTTTAGGATTGTTCTTGTACTTTAGCATTTTGTTGTCATCCGTACTGCATGTGCATGACTTGTTAAGTTATTAGTATATCATAAAGTATAGTATAAAGTATAAAGGAAGCTTTTTGTGTTGGGAATAACGGGTGTTTTTTTAAGCACCAAAAGAAAGGTCCTAAGTAGTAAAAATTATAAATCATCTCAAATCATAAAATACTTGAATCTTAAATCTTAAAAATGTTACATCATAAAAACAGCAATATTTTATGTGATGGAGGGGTCAATTATTTTCAGATTTTTGTTTTCATTTTGGATTTTATTTTAACTTCATATTTAATTCGCAGTATTGTTCTGAATTTACATTTAATTCACAAATACTTTCACTGTTACTGATTCATATTCTGCTGTACCCACACTGAGACAATCTGATAAATAACAGCTGCCCAATTACAATTATTTCCTTTTTGAGCAGAGCAGATGTGAAACTCCACACTTGGTCTACACCAAACCATCACTCCATCATGCATCATGCCTGCTCAGTTAATGGATCCCTACTTGGTTAATGTGAACATCTGGGAGTGGGACATGGTACTTAAGTTTATGAATGATTCTGAGAAACGCCCCTATAAACACCCTTAACATAGCCATACTATGATATTGGATATAAGTATACACAAAAGACACCAATCAACAAACATCATTTAGGTCGGCCTCTTATATTACAAACTGAACTGTAATCAATCCTGGCCAGTATTTTAAAAATAAAGATTATTAAAATATAAAGGCATAGAACTAACCAATGGGGGAAAGAGTACAAAGCACACTGACCTGAGAATAATACTGCTATTGGAGTAAACAGCAAGAAAATTACTTTCTTTTTTTTTTTAATTGAAGTAAAAGTAAATAAGTTGTCTGGTGAAAAATTACTTGAGTAATTACTTTTACAAATTACTTTTAAAATTCTACAATTGACACTAATTTGAAAAGGTTATATATCTGAGAAATGCATTTCAAATATTTGAGTAATTGAACACAGTTCTGAGTCTAAGTAACTGAACTGTGTAACATTTTGAACCAGCCAAGTAAACTATGCTGGAGTGAACACTCTCAGTGATCAACATTGTGTAATGGTAATGTTAACTGGCTAGCTAACTCGCTCAAATCCTGTTAGGGTGTCAATAGCTTGCTAGCTTCCTGGACTAACCTGCTAGCTCATGTTCATTTTCAGAATAGTGTCTGGCTTATTGGGTGTGGAATTATCAACGTTTCTTTCGGCCCTCAGTGATTCTGAGGCTATTTCTTGTGTTTTGCTTAGCCTTAATGTTAGTGCGGTGATTAGCTTCACTTGATTCAATGTACTTAGTATTATTACACATTTGGACCGTGAAATGCCATTATCTCCATGGGTATTGGTTGGCATAATTTGCAGAGAATTCTCACACTTGTTATTTGAAGCATTTAAAACTGAAGATACCCGATAGTGTGCCATGGATGATCATCTGTCCCACTGTCTCAGACATTGCTACTGCAGACTAAAGCATTTGATGGCTGAAGTGTATACACAAGAAAGTACTGCTACAGTGATCCATGTCCTTTCTCAAGTACTATAGAATTCATGTAGTCTGTGACTTATTTTCCACTCCTTTGGCTAACTGTACTATGTACTGGAGCTAACTGTGGATGTATTTAAGTTTTTCCATAGGTTGTTTACCTTATCATGGATACCTTTTTTAAAATACGTTTTACACCAAACTTCTACATCTATGCCGAGACATCTACACCAAACTTGTTGTAATCTTTGGCTGTGTATCCTGTCACCTGGATTGGTAAATAATGAGATCACACTTAAACTCAAACTTAACCCCTTAAACTCACAGGACCCAGCTGGGTACAGACTTCCATTCACTCTTGTAACTACATGTGTATACATTTCTCATTAGTATTACTGTAGTTACTGAATAGTTCATTACCATTACTGAGTAATATGCTTTATGATTAATGAATTAACCAGAAGTTCAAGAGGTTAACTTACTTTAGTTGAAATACTCACTACTACAACTCCACAACTCTCACTATACCTACAGCATTTACTTAAATTAAACGGTGCATCAGACTGACCTCTGATCCAGGGTGTCCCCTCATCCTTCCAAGTGTTTCCAGGATAGGCTCCGGAACCAATGCAACCTGACCAGGATACAGGAGTTTACTGAAGACAAATGAATGAATCTAAAAAAAAAAAAAGCAATGCAATCATTTTCAAACTTGCTGCATCACTAGACCCAGTCATATTGCTACCTCAGACATGTAACCAAATGATGTGCCCAAAGACGTTTATCAGATAAATGCCCTTTTGGGTTTAACTAAGTTCAGGTTTGATATTATGTAGTGCTGAACATCCCAGTTCCAAGTTCTGGTTCTCATGGATCCCACACGCCTACTGATTTAGTGCATTAGTGTCTGGACTTTTACACAGTTTGGTGTTCTCAATCCTTTAATGCACAGTTTAATGCACAAGCCTGGTCCAGGAGTGTCCCATGTCCTGCAGATTTGAGTGTTTTTTCCCCTGCTCTCAGTATTCAACTAAACAGTCCATGCTGGGTTTAAGTGGGGGTTTTAAAGCAGGGACAACATTCAAATGTGCAGAATAGACGGGTTCTCCAGGGCCAGGGTTGAGAACCCATGCTCTACTCTAGCATATCGGTCAGTCAGCTGTGCGCAAGATTTAGTCAGTATGCCACACCACTTTCTCCCTGTAAGGGCGCAGCTGGATACAGCTGGTTTAGCCGTGAGATCTGTACTGTAGGGATAAGAAGCAGAAGTATGATGTTTGATCACTGGAGAGAACATCTCGCGCTTACAGGTTGCTGAGTGCGTGAGGCACACGCGCGGCGCCGCACTCACGTCACTCACCGTCATCATCCTCCGCTCAGCGCGAGCGAAGCTCACAGCCTGGCACAAGAGCGCGTGCTCGACTCCGCGGAGTGCAATGGCTCTGCGCTCACACCCGCACTCCAGCCTGATGTGTGGACACGGCCAAACACCGCGCCGAGATCAGAGAGGAAAATGAATACGCACGCAATCTTCTGCCTCAGCGTTGTGGACCTGTAAATGCTCTCAGGCCAACCTTTAACCACCATGCTCTATTTTCAGCTGGTGATCATGGCGGGGACGGTGATGCTGGCCTACTACTTCGAGTACACGGACACGTTCAACGTGCACGTGCAGGGCTTTTTCTGCTATGACAACGCGTACACGAAGCCGTACCTGGGACCGGAAGAGGCGAGCGCCGTCCCGCCCGCGCTGCTCTACGCCGTGGTGTCCGGTGTGCCCACACTCGTGGTGAGTTCAACACACTCTTCTAACACGTTCACAGACTCCCCTGATTGCCCCGAACGCTCACCCAAGCGCACAGACTTGGGACATGGATGCATGTCACAGACTTATCCATGTGTGTTTTGGAGTCCCTAGCTATTAAACTGATTTGATTGGCCTTCTCGTTGAACTACATGGAGTATGATTGTGTATCACTTGTTACAGTTTTTCCTCGAAACAATTCCTTGTATTAGTGTAACTTTCATGCAGGTACTGTTATAGTGCCTCATGCCTTTTACCTGTCTCAATGGGAATATGAATGATGCAACGTCCAAAAGATTATAATGTAGGCACCTACTGTACACAGCACTCTATCTTACTAGTTCCTAGTATGTAGAAGCATACAGTATTATTTCAGATCCCAGCCCGAGATTCTTTTCAAAATAGTGCCTCAGTGATACACATCCTGTGGTTGTGTTGTTTTTAGAAGGTTATATATTTATCATAACCACAGTCTCCATCATTCAGGTCATGGGCTGAAACTTGTATGGAAGTTCCTGCTTTCCAAAATTGAGTTTGTTGAATACTTTTTCTTTTGTACGCCAAAGAACTGCAATCATGCATGAGTGCATGTTGTATGGTTGAGCCATTTTTTAAATGATATATATAATCATAATGAGGGGCGCACGGTGGCTCAGTGGTTAGTACGTTCGCCTCACACCTCCTGTCCAGGGTGTACCCCGCCCTGTTCCCCATGCTCCCTGGGATAGGCTCCAGGTTTCCCTGTGACCCTGAAAAGGAGTAAGCGGTAGAAGATGGATGGTTTATCATAATGAGATATACAGGGGGCACGGTGGCTTAGTGGTGAGCACGTCTGCCTTGCACCTACCTAACTGAACCCCTTGGGGGTTCAATTCCCACCTTCGCCCAGTATTCGGGGAATTTGTATGTTCTCCCCATGCTTCAGGTCCCCATGTTCTCTCGGTCCAAAGACATGCATTGATTGCCATTTCAAATGGGTGTGTGACTATGTGCAGTTATGCCCATCGTCCAGGGTGTCCCCTTCTTCGTGCCCCGAGTTTCCTGTGATAGACTCCAGGTTCCCGCGACCCTGTGTAGAATCAGAGGTACAGAATATGGATGTATGGAAGGTTAAGAGCTTCAGTTAATGCTCACATCAGATATCAGAATAGGGAAAATGTGATCTCAATGATTTTGACTGTGGCATGATTGTTGGAATCCAGACGGGCTGATTTGAGTATTATGAAACTGCTGTTCTCCTCTTATTTTCAAACACAACAGTCTCTAGAGTTTACGTAGAATGATACAGGGGGAAAAAGCTAGTTGAGGGAACAAACACGCTCACCTCCAAGATCTACCAATTCTTTGGGTGTGAGTCAAGAAAAACTTGGTAGAAATGAACAAAAACCAAACTCTCAGGGGTGTGTTCTATTACTTTTTAATGGAAGTAGGCTATAAACAAGACAAACGCGATTTGACGTTTCTACAGAAAGAAAAAACTTGCAGTGAGCAGCAGATCTGCTGGTGGAACCACCTTGTTGATGAGAAAGGTCAGAGGCCAGAATGATTTAAACTGACAGGAAGGTTACAGAAATACAAATAACTAGAATGCACAGCGTTCTGTCAAACCCTGAGGCGAATGAAATAACAAAGCAGTAGACCACGTTGGGTTCTGTCAACCAAGCTAAGAACAGGAATCTGAGGCTACAGTGGGAACAGCTTCTCTGTTCCTGGTCAGTTGAAGTTCGGAGAAAAGGCAGAAGATGTTTTTCTACTTTTCACCTGTCCAGTTTCACTGCTTCCTATAACTGCAGGTTCCTGTTCTTGGATCTTGGGAGTAGAACTTCATGTGGTCTTCTGCTGTTGTCTCCCATTAGCCTCAAGGTTCCACATACTGTGCTTTACAAGATGCTTTTCTGCTAACCATAGTTGTAAAACTAAAGTTTGCATACCCCTTGCAGAATCTGCTAAATCTTAATACCGTTAAGAAAATAAGACGGATCATACAAATTCCATTGTTGATGTTTATTTAATACTGTCCTGAATAAGCTATTTCACATAACAAATGGTTACATATAGTCCACAAGACAAGATAATAGCTGCATTTATAAAAAATTGCCCCGTTCAAAAGTTTACACACCCTTGATTCTTAATACTGTGTGTCGTTACCTGGATTCACGAGTCCCTTCTTTGTTCTGAGCAGTTAAACTGCACATTGTTCTTCAGAAAAATCCACCAGGTCCTTTATCTTCTGTAAATTTGACCCCTTTCCAGCAGCACTTATATGATGTTCAGATCCATCTTTTCACATTGAGGACAACTGAGTGACTCGTACACAACTATTACATAAGGTGCACACATTCACTGATGCTCAAGAAGGCAACACGATGTATTAATAGCCAGGGGGATGTACATTTTTGAACAGGATGATCAGTGTAAATTGTTATTTTGTTTAAAGAGCTTTTTTTTCCATTTAGTACTTCCATTCAGATACTAAAAAAGATGGTTACATGTCTCCCAGAAGACAAAATATTAACAATTTACACCGAATAGCCTGTTCAAATGTATATTAATGTATTGTGTTGCCTTCTTGAGCATCAGTGAATGTGTGCACCTTATGTAATAGTTGTGTACGAGTCACTCAGTTGACCTCAGTGTGAAAAGATGGATCTGAACATCATATAACTGCTGTTGGAAAGAGGTCAAATTTACAGAAGACGCTGGAAAAGCAAAGAATGTGCAGGACCTGGAAGATTTTTCTGAAGAACAGTGTGCAGTTTAACTGCTCAGGACAAACAAGGGACTCGTGAACAACTATCACAAAACAAAAAAAACCGTCATGGATCATCCAGGTAACGACACACAGTATTAAGAATCAAGGGTATGTAAACTTATGAAAAAGGTAATTTTTATACATTCAGCTATTATCTTGTCTTGTGGACTAAATGTAAACATCTTCTATGTGAAATAGCTTATTCAGGACAGTACTAAATAAGCCTCAACATGGGATTTTTATTATTCGTCTTATTTTGTTAACCGTATTAAGATTTAGCAGATTCTGCAAGGTGTATGAAAAATTTGGGCACAACTGTATTTATTAGCTGTTCTGGTATTTTTATTTTATTTTATTTCTTTATTTAAACATATATTACATATCACAATAGATCTTAGCACAGAACATTTTGCAAAATGCATTTTTTCTAAAATGAATAATCTTGTCTTTGTACGATGTAAGAATTCAAATTATTATTTCCCCATGAAGACATGCTCCAGAAAAGACTTTTACTGAAAAGTTTGCTGCAATATCATTTGTTTAATCCAAAATAGCATCAGGCACTGTTAAGTTTTTAGGCCATTTTTCAGTATAAAATCTCTATCAAAAATCCAGTGATTATCAGCATTTTAAGAAATTACTCACATCAGTAAGTGTATAAAGAAAACTGACATTTGTCATAATGACACATAATATGATATTTGTAGCAGGACAAGCTTTTCAGTGATAGATGCCATGTAGTGTGTCAAGTGGTTGGAGCCTAAACCTTCTTCTAAAGTTGCTGAATTTCAGATAATGCTGAATGGATACGAAACAGTAAAATAAACACACTATTTCCGTGTTTATACATTTTTATTGCTAGAGTTTAAGAGTTGTCATGTTATGCATTTTGTTTATCCAAAAAAAAAAAAAAAAAGATTTATTTGAGTAAACTTGTAATTTCTACCTGCATTGTCTTGCCTTAAGCACTAGGCAGTCAGTGAAGTACTCCTTCACACTTTCTTCATCTGCCCTTAAGAATTGAATTACTAATAGGTCACATCATTTTGTACATTGTGAAATACTTCTTCCTTTGAACACTTGTGTGGGCTTTATACGATCTCCTATGTGCATTGAACAGTGGCTTTGTTTGATGAAATGCAGCTCTGCAGAACAGAATCTTTACTGACGCATGCTTTGCATGTACAAATGTTCTTGCATTTTTACTGAAGGAAGTGTCCGCTGATGTATAGCTCATATGGTTCAAAGTGAAACAGCTAGAGATGAGTAATAGCAGAATCAGTTTACATCTAGTTTTAAACATAATCACAGTTTATCTATGGCAGGTAAGTCATTGGCTGCATCCGAAATCACGTCCTACCCTACTGCATGGTAGGCGCAAAGCAGAACGTCAGTGAGATTTTTGGCATGGCATGCAACTCATGGACTCTACGCTAGTCAAAAATCCCATAATGCAACGGGTCTAGTGCGGATGAGCTCAGAAAAAAAATGTCGGAAGACATTGCGTCAGCTCTTTTTAAGTATTAAACCTTGGTTGAACAATTTGTTGACTTGTTGAAGGTTTAAACAAGAAAACAGTTGTCACAGCATTTAAAACCTTTTTCGTGATCTCCATCATGCCGTAACAGGGCCAGTATCTTTGTACCAATATTTTTGATCACTAAGAAATGTGTGGGCTCAAACAAAAGGAGCCATGTTCTAAGTTGTTTAACACATCTAGATGTAGATATCAGCAAATAAAAGCTGAAATTCTGACCTGTTGTGTCCTATTCATATTTTGATCTCAAACCCAAATTTTGTATTTCTATAACTGCTGATCTCCCTGGATTTTCACACACAACAGTTTCTATAAACCAGAATGGTGCAATAAAGAAAAAAAAACATCCAGTGAGTGTCAGTTCTGTGACAGAAACGCCTTGTTGATGAGAGAAGTAAACGTAGAAATGCCCGAGTGGTTTGATCAGACAGAAAGGCTACAGTAACTCTGGTAACCACTCTGTACAATTATGGTGAGCAGAAAGGAATCTCAGAATGTACAACACATCAAACTTTGAGGTGGATGGGCTATAAAAGCAGAAGACCACATCAGGTTCCACTTCTGTCAGCCAAGAACAGAAAGCTTAGGCTGCAGTGGGCACAGACTCATCACAACTGGACAGTTGAAGACTGGAAAAATGTAATCTTGATTTCTTCCCAAATGACTGGGTCAGAATTTTGTGCCAACAGCATGAGTCCATGGATCCAACCTGCCTTGTGACTGAGGTGTAGAGCGGGTTGTCCACTAATTGTAGGGCTCCACATGTGGAAGTGTTCATAGGCAAGACACTGAACCCCAAGTTGCTCCCGATGTCAAGCTGGTGCCTTACATGGCAGCTCTGCTACCATTGGTGTGTGTGTAGCTGGTGTGGGGAATGTTTTCTTGGCACTCTTTGGGCCCATTAATACCAGTACTAATCAATCCAAGCTTGAAGGCTACAATCTATTTGAGTGTTGTTGCTGACAATGTGCATCCCTTCATGGCCACAATATACCCGTCTTCTGAATTCAAAATAACACCTTTGGGATGTGATAGAAATGGAGATTTGCATCATGAAAGTGCTGCTGAAAAATCTCAAAGGAATGTTTCTGACATCTTGCAGAATCCATGTCTTGAAGAATTGAGGCTGTTCTGAAAACAAAGGGAGATCCTACTCAGTATTAGCACAATGTTTCTAATGAAGTGCTTTGTCAGTGTTATTCCACTATTATATGGTTATAATATATTCCACTACATTCCGCAATACTCCTTAAAAATAATCTCCTCTCAGAAACCATATGAAGGAAGACATGTTTATGATTAATGCAAGTCTCTGTAAGTTACTAGGTTATTATCGAAACAGTATGTAACACTGCTTTACACAGTCATGTAAGTATGGTGTGATTTTGCCATCTTTATCAGTTTAGATTTTCTTGCTGACTTGGCATAGCAGTATTACTGCATTATGCACTTTCAAACCTGATAATTCATTTTCAGAGCAATGTTATGTATGAGCAAGATATCTTTTGCTAAACATATCCTGTATCATTTTTTTTAAATACTCGCTTACCTCAGCACACAATATTTTATTTTGTAGCAGTAACCAGTGCCTGAAATGTTGCAAACAACTGCAGATTGTGTCATAAATCTTGCATCGCTTATATTAGTGTAGTTTTAACTGAGGCTTAGTCTGTCTGAATCACCACGTCTCGTACAGGTTAGATGACATTGTTTAGCCAATTTATCTGTGTGCACCACTAATGTTTAGAGCTATGTTTAGAAATACTTTGTACTTTTGGGAAAGTTTAAAAGAAGGCTTTGAATTATGAATGCTTGAGTAGGTGCATCTCCTTAAAGTGCGAAACAGGGCAATCTGGCATCTGACACTACAGAAATTCACTGGTCTTGCAGATAAAACGGCTCTGGAGTAGTTCTATCGTGTGTCTTTTGCTGTGTGTAGATTTTCTGGGAACGTTTTGCAACGGTCTACGAATTAGAAACTCTGTTCACTTGCAATCTTTTGTTAGCTTCGGCATAGGAAACGACATTGTTTTGTTCTACTCTGCTCTTTTCTGTCTCATTTGTTGTTTCCTAGTTTTACATGTGGCATCACATGAGCTGCTGCTCGTGCATGCATACATAAAGTTGAGCTGAAAATAAACAGTTTCACAGCCTGAAGGGTGGGAGGCATATTATGCAGTATAAATATTAATGACTGTACTGCTACTACTCTAAACTCCAGGAAAATGTATAAAAATCATAATTTCTTAGCTTTAGATTTGGGGGAAAAACTTGGAACTCTATAATGAGGATGCTTGACAGACATGTTACATTGATTCAATTCAATTCACACACTGTTCATTAAGCCTTGATTATTTACGACAGTTAATTAGACTGTACATTTAATTCACAATGATTATATTAACGTCTTATGCTTAAATTTGTTACTGTTCCATTTCACTTGGCTTAATTTATTTATGACCTTATGCACATCACCCCTGTTATTTATTTATTTATTTATTTTTGGGAACATCACACTCTCAGGATTAGTATTTCGGTGCTCTCAATGGTTTGAGGGCGAATGAAATATTATCCCATTGTCCTCTAAAAAAGTAATCAGAGAAGAGCTGCCCAGAGCAGCATGAATGTGTGCAGTTGGCTTAATTTATTTTTTCTTGAAAAGTGGGAGGATTGTATTCCTCCTTTCAAAGGATTTAAAAGTTTTGTTCATACAGAACAAAGTGAAAAGAGCATCTAGGTCAGCCTGATTGATGAGCTCAGTATGTAGCACATACATGTGCTACATACTGAGTATGTAGCACGAACAAGTTTCATAGCAATACTCAGTGAACTTTGTGCTCATTGGAAATGGAATCCAGTGTGTGACTTTCTCTTCATTAGCTTCTGAGAATGCAGTGTCTGTTTGCACCTGAGATCAGCCACAGTGACAGATTCACCCACCTCAGCTCAGCTCTCAGGTCCTAATTGCTCTTCCTATGTGCGCTGCAGTGCCTTTTCTGGCTGCAGACTCATGATATGAATAACTGGCAGTAGTGGGCCAGTAGAGTATACTATAAGCAAATAACTGTGAGTAATCACTGTGTTCTGCGCTTAATTGGTAGTGCAGTAGACATAAACGAGGCATATAAATGATGAGCATGTATGTGTAATACATGATGATATGTGCAAGTAATTTAGAGCTGAGGTGAATATAAAATAGGTTTAAAGGCTTTATGTTAAGGCTAGCTGTATCTTTTAGCTAACTCCAACAGAGCCGTCTCAGTCAGTGGTCTACATCTATTTATTTTTAATGACAATCGCTCCGTCTTTGTTTATCACAAAGGCATTGTAAAGGGAGCAGGAAGCAGGGGGGCTGTGGGGGTTGAAACTGCTAATATAATAATATTTAGATAAACAAACTTTAAAATGGAGTACAGGGTGTCCTAAAAGACTCCATACTAGGGCTGCAACAACTAATCGATAAAATCGATAATAATCGATAATTAAAATACTCTACAACAAATTTTATTATGGATTAGTTGGGTCTGTGACATCATTTCACAATGGAGAAAAATGCATGTCTATGAATAAACCAAATATGGAAAACAGCGGAGGTCACAATCCAGGTTGTCTAAACATGAGAATGTTTTATATTAAGTGCTTCAAACAAACTCATAAGTGTAAGAACGTGGCTTGTCGTGTGCTGTTTAATGTGTTCCAGACATGTTTTCTTCAGCACAGAAATTACATTTTTACCTTTACATCCTAGTCTATAAATTCACACTAGTATTCCGATTTTACATAAAGGCCTGTCCTGACAGCGAGTGAGTCTCCGTTAAACTTGAGTCCATGCATGCACATTAATCAAACAGCACAACAGAAAGGAAGCGCAATAACTCTGACTAAAATATTAATTTTGATCAAATATGTTGTTTGATGTTATATTTAGCGATATTTATAAACAAAAGTAATTGTGCTTTTTATGAGAGCAGTAACTGTAATAGGGTTAGAACATGGAATTGTATAGAAATGTAAGAAGTGTTGTATATTTACAGAATAAAGTAACGTTACTGTGTTCAGACGAGTGAATGTGTGTGTTACTGCAGAATATTCAACCTCTAGTTAACACTTAGATTGTGCGTCTGTTTCTCTTTTTCAGCATTTTTAATATAGAGATTTAACTCCTGCTTTAAAGCTTGTGGACAATCAGATTTTTTTTTGTTTTCAAAATATTAATATTAATATTTAAAAAAATCGTTTGCATGTATTGAAATCATTTTCATGGCTGGATCGGGAAACTGTTACAAGGTTGCGATGGACTTGTTAACAAATTCGAAAAGAGTGGAAGTGTTACGGACCAACTGAGAATTGGACGTTCACGAACATCAACTGATGAAGGCACGGCTGCCGTGGGTCTGGAAACATAGTCCCCAATTTATGGAGAGTTTTGGGACACCCTGCATATTGACTATTTTTTAGGATTTTTATTAAATATTATTATATTTGTAACACACAGTTTGTGGATTTTATTAAAAAAAATAAAATGGCACTGAATACTTACCCCGCCCCCATCAGATTTATCGATCAATTGGGGGGGGGTCAACTAATTGATTATGAAAATAATAATTAGTTGCAGCTCTAAAATAAATAAATAACTGACCAACTAATCGATTATGGAAATAACCGTTAGTTGCAGCCCTAGTTCAGACAAAAAAGGTTTTCGAGGTTTTGACGTTCTGTGGAGCATACTCTAAAATAGACATGTATCAGCCAGTAGAAGACTGAGCAAGGCTTCTGCCCTTAACACTTCACATAATGTTGAGGAAGATGAAGAAGGAGAACCTAATCATGGTTTTCACTTCACACGTAGAATAACACATTTTCTGCAGGATGGCAAAAATTTCTTGTTTACCTAGGTGTGTAGTGCTAGATGCCGAAAGTATGTGTTACACCCATTATTCTGTGCTCTTGAGTATATAGCAAGGCCTTGGTTGGTTATAATGTTTGAAGAAAGGGGTCAGAGGGTTCAGCTCTGTGATGAAGGTAGACTTATGCTGGAGGTATGCTCATCCCTGTGGATTGTCTGCTGTAGCTGAACTCCTCACCCTGTCGAAAACAGTGGAAGAGATAAAAATAAAAAGAAAAGGTGAGGTGCATTTTGGTCAATAAAATAGAACATGTGAGGCAGCTTCGATGCAGTCTGGTTATATTGCTTGTGCATTTGCTAATAATTGTTTTTCATCATTTGCATTGAACATGTAAGCAGGGGTAAAACAAATCATAATTGATAAATTGTAGCCTAAGCCTACAAAACCTTGCTTGCTGCTCACTTGACACCTTTCATGAACGCATTTTTCTGGAACTGTATATTCTTATAGTTAGTTAAGGATCCTGCAATGTAGTGTTGGTCACAGTATTATTTGATTTCTAGACACTGCTGTGATTCAGTGAGTAGATGTTTTTGCAGTCTGTTGGTTGGTGCATCTGAACTCATCCTTATCCATGTATTTTTCTGTGCTTTTTAAGAACAGTTTTTGACTTGCACCTGGAGTCTTTTAGAGCTCATTGGAGGTGAGCTGTTCAAATTTGAGCTGCATGATCTCATAAGTCACCCTGGAGTGGATGCTGGAGAGCACCATAGTTGGTGTTGTGAGGTCCTGTGCATCAGGAGCATAGCGGTCGTTGCCCTGTGGCCTGAGAGACAAGCAGTGTTAACGAGCAGTGACATTATTTTCATGGTCCTGTAATCTGTCTTCTAACATGAATATATTTTCATCACTTATTGTATCTTTATACTCTATCTTTCTTTTTTGTATCTAATGTGTGTTCATAAAGGCACTATTCCTAAGATTTAATAAATATCACCTTTGTCAGATTTGATGTGAATTTGGTAGTGGGTAGTGTTGCTGCCTTAAAGCTTCAGCGTCTTAGGTTTGGTCCTGAGCTTGTCTGTGTAGAGTTTTACATGCTCTCCCTCTGCTTGTTTAGGTTTCCTCATGGCTCTCTAATTTCCTCCCAAAACCATGTGAATACGTGGATTGGCTACTCTAAATTGCCTGTAGATGTGATTATGTTTGAACATAGTACACTGTAAAGGAAGGTTCATTCCTGCCTTGCGCTGTTTTAGCTCTCCAGATCTACTATGACCAGGATAAAGTTGTTACTAAAGATGAATGGTTCTGTGCTTTATTCCCCCCTGGTTTCCACTAGCAACTCCAAATACTTTTAGACAGTTATAGCATTTCACACAATGGTGACCAATGCCATCTCTTGTTTGTTGGACCACTGTATGTAACATTGTACGTCCCAGATGTTTGTTCCCTGGCAGCCCTCCAGATAACAAAATATGCCTTGGCCTCTTGTCTGTAAGGAGTTGACGTACATGTTTCTTCTCCTTACTCCTCAGTGATATAAACTGACTGCATAAGCTGAGTTCACCTCTCTCAATATGGTGCAGTGTATTCAGCAGGTGGCTTGCAGATGGACCTTGGTTAGGTGACTGGCCATACTTCCTGTTGAATTATGATGCTTTTACACAGGAGCTGCACCTACTGACTTCAGATTGTGTAACATCAACTCCATTTTATAACCATTAGCAATGAATGTGTTGTTAATCTTCCTTTTTTTGTCTCTCTCTCCCTTGTTTTTTCCCCCTCCCTCTTTGTGATGTCAGATAACAGTGACAGAAGCTGTGCTGTTCCTGATGCAATATACATCAAAAGATCTGGATAGTCGAAAGAAGACTATTGCGACTGGGGACTGTTGTTACCTCAACCCTCTGGTACGCAGGACTTGCCGCTTTTTGGGTATGTACTAAATTATAATTTTGGCATCATCATTTTCTTGAAAAGAAAAAACCTTATATATTGTTTTTAAGCCAATCTATCACTGGGTTTCTAGCTGGAGATTTAACCAGTGAAAGCTCAGGATACATATAGTTCTCTTTCATATGTTCATATCTTTCTTTATGTCTACAAGAATAAGAATAAAGTAGTGAAAGGAATTACTAGTCTGGTCCCACTTTAAAATCTTTGTACAGTATATGTAAACAGGCTCCCATCTGCACTCACCCATATTATCTTCCATGTGACTTCACCACCACAACTGCATATGCTTGTCAAACAATTCGGGTTTTTGTGCTCAGAAGCGTTTAAAGAAATCTTAATTATTACTTATAGGGCCATGTTCAGAGAGGGTGGCTTAAGTCAGCAACTCAAATCCAAATGTTGCATCAATATTAATGTGGGTAAATCTGTGTGTATTCAGAGTTTGTTTACTCAGGTACTTAAGTCAGTTGTCTGCATGCACTATTCAGAATATGCAAATCACCTGCATGTAGTTTTAGGTTGCCAGACTTTTCCTACGGGATGTTCCCCCCACCCCCACCCCCACCCCCAATAGCAGCTAGACCCCCCACCGTTAATCACAAGCATTTGCCTTTAAGCCAAAAATAAACCAGAGATAGAAAATGCAGTTTGAAGAAGGAAATAGTGTTTCCCTTTGGTCTAAGATGCAATACAATGTAATATAAAAGCAAGAGAAATTTTAAAAGTGAAAAATGAATAAGACTAATACAATAATATGTGATTAAGAAGATTGCAAGTGTTCAAATAAAAATCTAAGTAGAGTCTACTATGTTGCCAGTATATTGCTTCATGAATTGTCCTAGTTTGAGTCATCACATTAATCACTAAGGTTTTATTTAACAATATGGCTTCCAGCTTATAAAATAGCACTTGATCCAGCACCTCATAATTATTTAGCTTTATTTATTTATTTATTTATGTTTAAGATATATATTGTGTGATGACCATTACTTGTGGGTACAACTTGGGTTGTGATATGATGGGATACAATATACAAAATTGAGGTCATGAAATGTTAATGTGTGCATTGGATATATTTTATTTTATTGTGCTTATAATGAGCTATTTTTAGTTGTTGAATTATTAAAATAATGATATTATTTGTTAAATTTGATGGGCTGTCATGTAAAAAAAATTTGTAGACGTTTTGACTGATAATCTGACCACGCAGTCATTGGCTACGTATACAACTTACAAGTTCTTTGTCCATAAAAATGTGCCTCAAAATAAGCATTGTATCTGATTCAATATGCTATGTCCGCCGATGTTCTTTCTGCCAAAAATGGTCGATTGACTTTAAAAGGACGATACCGTTAATTAAGGAATATTATCATATTTAGTTATGTAAAATTGGCATCAAATTGCTTGCCATAGTTACTTTAAGTGCATTTCCGCCTTAAACATGAATTTCAGTGGGATGTTGTGGTTACGTGATACTGCTCCTTGCTTCAGCTGATATAGCAGGAAAAATTTTCAAAGTCAGAATTGCGCATATCTGAGATATACCTCGGTTTAAGTCACATTCCACCCTGCATGTGCAACTCTCATATAACTTCTGAAAAAACTTAAGTGTGGAGTTACGTATGAGATTTGGATAGTAATGTGTGCAATTTTAAATCTTCACTAAATATGCAAAACTGAATTCTGAAAACAACCTATAGTGTCTGCACTGTTCCACTCTTTATCTCTGGGCGGACCTCCAGGCATTGCGGTGGTTTCTGTGGTGGTGTTCTGCTTATTATATTTAACCTTTCAGTAACCAGTGGCTCGCTCTCATTATTTGTCCATTCTTTCTCCATAGGGAAGTTGTGTCTTTTTTCATCCTTTGAATGAAGTGGTAGGCACGGTTCTTTAATATTTTATTTGTTGGTTTATTTGGCTTTAATATATTGCTTATACTGTAGTTCAGGTAGTATAGCTGTGGTACTTTGTGGCAGTGGCAATTTCAGCTCTTTCTAGTTGATGTATGACCTACAGTCACGCATCTTATTTACATAGTGACTCACACACCACTGTTTTCTAGGCGAAATTAAATTTACAAAATGGCTCTAGGTCATGACATGTTCAAACCAACTCTGCCTGTGCTTTCACTGTTTTCCTCCTCCATTCTCCTGTCAACTCTGACAGGGAGAAGTTCCTTGTAAGTTTATATTCAAGAGAAAAATAGAGAGAACGGTGGAAAGAATGAGCATTTGACAAATGCTTCAAAGAATGTTTTTGAGGCAATGCATTATTCAGACTTTTTCCTATTCCACAAACCCTATATTGAAACTAAGTTAACAGCAGGGAAACTTACAAAGTCTTACATATTTAGTCATATATAAACATACATTTTTACTATATTTTAGATTAAAAAAAAAACCTTATCATGCACTGGTATAAAAAATATGATGGCTTAGTGGTGGTCTTAGGGGCGGTTGTGGATCAGGTGGTAGAGTGGGTTGTCTACTAATCGCAGGGTTGGCGGTTCAATTCCCGGCCCATGTGACTCCACATGCCAAAGTGTCCTTGAGCAAGACACTGAACCCCAAGTTGCTCCCGATTGCAAGTTAGCACCTTGCATGGCAGCTCTGTTACCATTGGTGTGTGTGTGTGTGTGTGTGTGTGTGTGTGTGTGAATGGGTCAATGAGACACAGTGTAAAGCGCTTTGGATAAAAGCGCTATTTAAGTGCGCCATTTACCATTTACCATTTAGGTCACAGGGTGGCTTAGTGGTTAGCACGTTCGCCTTACACCTCCAGGGTCGGGGGTATGATTCCTGTGTGTGCGGAGTTTACATGTGCTCCCTGTGCTGCAGGGGTTTTCTTCAGGTACTCCCTGGGATAGGATCCAGGTTTCCCCGTAACCCTGAAGGAAGTATAAGCGGTATAGAAAATGGATGGATGGATATGATCTCAGTGATTTTGACCGTGATGGTGCCATGATGGGCTGGTTTGAGTATTTCTATAACTGCTGAGCTCTTGGGATTTTCATGTCTCTAGAGTCTCTAGAGTTTACACAGAATGATGCAATAAAGGAAAAATATCCACTGAGCAGTAGTTCAGCAGACGGAAACACCTTGTTAAGGAGAGAGATTAATTGAGAATGGCCAGACTGGTTCAAGCTGACAGAAAACAAAAGGCTACAACAGCAAAAGACCGTGTCTGTCTCTACTTCTGTCAGCCAAGAACAGAAAGCTGAGGCTGCAGTGGGCACAGACTCATCAAAACTGGACAGTTGAAGACTGGAAAAACGTAGCCTGGTCTGATGAATCTCGATTACTGCTGAGGCACACAGATGGTAGAGTCAGAATTTGGCACCAACAGCATGAATCCATGGATCTAACCTGCCTTATGTCAGCAGTCCTGGCTGTTGGAGGTGGCGTAATGGTGTGTAGAATGTTTCCTTGTCACACTTTGGGGCCGTTAATACCAATCAGTCATTGTTTGAATGCCACAGCCTATTGAGAGTATTGTTGCTGACCATGTGAATCCCTTCATGGACACAATTTATCATCATCTAATGGCTAATTCCAGCAGGATAATGCACCAAGTCACAAAGCAAAACTCATCTCAAACTAGTTTAATGAACATGACGGTGAGTTTAGTGTTCTTCAGTGGTCTTCCCAGTCACCAGATCTGAATCCAATAGAACACATTTGAGATGTGGTAGAACAGGAGATTCACAGCATGAAAGTGCACCTGAAAAATCTGCAGGAATTGTGTGATGCAATCATGTCAACATGGACAGAATATCAAAGGAATGTTTTCAACATCCTGTGGATTCCACATCATGAAGAATTGAGGCTGTTTTGAGAGCAAAGGAAAGCCCTACCCTGTATTAGTATAGTGTTTGGTGAGTTTATATTATGTATAAAATCAATATAAATCCATCAATAATCACTATTTCATTTGTTTTCTATAATATTCTTCTAATTAAGGACAGGAATGAAAATGATCAAGTCATATATATATAGAGATTTTTGGTTCTGAATATAAAAAAAATATATTTTTAGAAAAAAATGTCTTGAAGTACAATGCGATGTAATGTTTTTCCACTTTAGTAAGTGAGGTTACATTTATATTACATTTATTCATTTAGCAGACGCTTTTATCCAAAGCGACTTACAAATGAGACACACTCACACACCGATGGTAGCAAAGCTGCATGCAAGGTGTTAGCTTGCCATTGGGGGCAACGTAGGGTTCAGTGTCTTGCCCAAGGACACTTTGGCATGGGATCACCCGGGCTGGGATTCGAACCACAAACCCCACGGTTAGTGGATTAGTGGACAACCCGCTCTACCGACTGAGCCACAGCCGCCCATAATAAGGTTAATAAGGTTTATTAAGGAAATTGACATGTATATCATCATGACACAAACTGTCATATGCAGTATATCAGGAAATAAGCTTTTTGGGGAGATGAAGTGATTAAATCAGTTTCAAATCTTTGAATAATGTGATTTAAAATGACCAAAACTTGACCAAAATTATTCTTTCCGCCTCTAGTGTCTTGCCTTAATTTTAGAAATCTTATTCATGTAGAAAATAATTTATTCTCTAATTATAATCTAATTATTCTGTAATCTGTTGGAGGCAGATGACACAGTATTTTCTCAGAGACAAACGCATGCATATGCAAAAATGAATTAGAATCATTTAAAATCCAGTTATCCTAGCAAAAAACCTTTGATGTAGGCCAAAGTATAGCATTCTTAATAGGTTGCAATGCAGTATCACTACATACAGTGCATCTGGAAAGTATTCACGGCGTTTCACTGTTTCCACATTTTGTTATGTTACACTCTTATTCCAAAATGTATTTAATTCATTATTTATCTCAAAATTCTACAAACAATACCCCATAATGACAACATGAAAGAGGCTTGTTTAAAATCTTTGTAAATTTATTAAAAATAAAAAACAAAAAAATGACATGTTCATAAGTATTCACAGCCTTTGCCATGACACTCAAAATTGAGCTCAGGTGCATCCTGTTTCCACTGATCATCCTTGAGATGGTTCTACAACTTGATTGGAGTCCACCTGTGGTAAATTCAGTTGATTGGACATTATTTGGAAAGGCACACACCTGTCTATATAAGGTCCCACAGTTAACAATGCATGTCAGAGCACAAACCAAGCCATGAAGTCCAAGGAATTGTCTGTAGACCTCCAAGACAGGATTGTATCGAGGGACAGATCTGGGGAAGGGTACAGAAACATTTCTGCAGCATTGAAGGTCCCAATGAGCACAGTGGCCTCCATCATAAATGGAAGAAGTTTGGAACCAGCAGGACTCTTCCTAGAGCTGGCCGCCCGGCCAAATTGAGTGATCCGGGGAGAAGGGCCTTAATCAGGGAGGTGACCAAAAACCTGATGATCACTCTGATAGAGCTCCAGTGTGTATCTGTGGAGAGAGGAGAACCTTCCAGAAGAACAACCATCTCTGCATCACACCACCAATCAGGCCTGTATGGTAGAGTGCTCAGTAAAAGGCACATGAGAGTACGCCTGGAGTTTGCCAAAAGGCACCTGAACGACTCTCAGACCATGATGAAACAAAGATTGAACTCTTTGGCCTGAAGGGCAAGCGTCATGTCTGGAGGAAACCAGGCACCACCCATCACCTGGCCAATACTATTCCTACAGTGAAGCATGGTGGTGGCAGCATCGTTCTGTTGGGATGTTTTTCAGCGGCAGGAACTGGGAGACTAGTCAGTATCTAGGGAAAGATGAATGCAGCAATGTACAGAGACATCCTTGATAAAAACCTGCTCCAGAGCGCTCTGGACCTCAGACTGGTGTGAAGGTTCATCTTCCAACAGGACAGCGACCCTAAGCACACAGCCAAGATAACAAAGGAGTGGCTACAGGACAACTCTGTGAATGTCCTTGAGTGGCCCAGCCAGAGCCCAGACTTGAACCCGATTGAACATCTCTGGAGAGATCTGAAAATGGCTGTGCACCGACGCTTCCCATCCAACCTGATGGAGCTTGAGAGGTCCTGCAAAGAAGAATGGGAGAAACTGCCCCAAAAATAGGTGTGCCAAGCTTGTAGCATCATCTCAAAAAGACTTGGGGCTGTAATTGGTGCCAAAGGTGCTTCAACAAAGTATTGAGCAAATACTGTGAATACTTATATACATCTGCTTTTTTTGTTTTTTATTTTTAATAAATTTGCAAAGATTTCAAACAAACTTCTTTCATGTTGTCATTATGGGGTTTTGTTTGTAGAATTTTGAGGAAAATAATGAATTTAATCCATTTTGTAATAAGACTGTAACATGACAAAATGTGGAAAAAGTGAAGCGCTGTGAATACTTTCCAGATGCACTGTATTTACAGCTGGGTCCATACATATTCGGACAGTGACACAATTTTTTGTCATTTTGCCTCTGTACACCACCACAATGGATTTGAAATGAAGCAATTCAGATGTGATTGAAGTGTAGGCTATAGGGCTGCACAATTATTAGAATATCGATCACGATTACGATTTTGACTGCCCAAGGTTAAATGAACATGATCGACTGAGATATTGCCATTTAAAGTTCATCCTCGGCTCATAGAAAACTCCATTAAAGATCAAATAAGCGGTTCCTAAATTTTCAGCCAATCACCGTAGAGCGGCGCAGGGATGACATCATTTTGTAGTGCCAAAACCTGGAAACGGACTTAACATTTTAGCGCTCAAGCTGCCAGTTTTGCTGCGAGCTCTAGCGCTTGCACGAAGGGAAATCATGTTATTAGCACGATGCTAAATGGCACTACAGAGGTTGTCGGGGACATTAAAAATCATCACGCCGAACAGGAAAAAACTTTGCAGGTAAACTCAGGGCTCTACAGTGCAACCATTTCACTCGCGTTTGCGACTGAAAAGTGCTTTGTGCGACTGTGAATAAATATTTATTTGCACCGGTGCGAGTGACCTACAGGAACTACAGGAAATCCAAAATGCATCTACACTGCGCAACAGTTACTTTCACACTGCTTTTCATCACCTCAGTGAACCGAACAAGTGTGGAAATACTGCAGAGAAGCCATTATGATGACAAGTAACTCTGTACATCATCTGCTTGTCTCAACTTCCCAATCTACCATCTTTTATTGATCCCGCAAAATGACTTGAAATTTCACCTGCTCGTGTAGACACAGTGGTGTTGGGTGGAGTAAATTAATAATAATGCTAATCAAGATTAGCAACTATTCAGAAGGAGTACATGGCTGCTCTCCCTCACGCTCTTCACTAACTCAAATACGTAGCGTAGTCACGTCATTTAAACGTAAGGTTGCCAGGTTTCATCAGAAAAGTCAACTCCAGTTTCCATATGTTGATTTAGTCCCCAAAAAACAATATTATCAGCAGACGTACTGGGGAACCGATTTAAAAGGAACAACCGATAAACAAACAAACAAACAAACAAACAAACAGAAAACTAATAAAATGTAAAAATGTGCTTAGTTATAAATATATCATTTAATAAAAAAAGATATTATAATAACTTCATAAAATATAAATACATCTAGAAATGGAATAATGTTTAATTACTATGGGTTGCATTTAATATCAATTTGAAATTCAGATAAGTTTGCTATCTCCTTAGAAAGCTATTAGCCTTTTTCCTAATATGGATCATGCTTGTGTTAATCTACTTTTAATTAGG
This sequence comes from Noturus placidus, assembly GCA_022414735.1. Classification (NCBI taxonomy): domain Eukaryota; kingdom Metazoa; phylum Chordata; class Actinopteri; order Siluriformes; family Ictaluridae; genus Noturus; species Noturus placidus. The sequence continues at coordinate 47,208 of JAFFST010025698.1, read as the reverse complement.
ATTATTGTTTATTTAAATAATATATTTTTATAGATATTTAAAAATAAATATTTTATGCTTGTTTATTTATCAATTAACCAACAGTATTTCTCATTGCTATTATTTTAATTAAATTAACAGTGACCACGAGCAGAGAGCTTACATTTAACTGTTTATGACAGACCTGGATCGGTTTTGGTCGTAAAAATCCTGATCGGTGCGTGCCTAATGAACACCATTAAACTAAAGCGCTTTGCATCTGACGGTTAAATGAACTCACCCAATCACATACTATATGAGATAATTCAGATATATACACAATATACACTGAGCGGTTTGAGAACTGACTCCAGCTCAGAACCATTACAGCGGAAAATGTCTAATAGTGTAGCTTTAAATATATTTAAGAGGAGCAGACTTCAAACCCTGAACACTGATGTTTATTGTATTTGTTTACAAGGTAGAACAGGTTAACTGTTGTTTTTTGCATACAGTCTGTAAAATTAACTGAAAATATTAAATTTAGTTTATCAGAAGATAAATTAATTAGTCATGGCTTACATGTTCCTAAATTATGTCATAATTATCCAGCTCAAGCTTTCTCATGCCTACTTGGGCATTATATTGTGGTACATTAACGTTACAATCTCTAAAAAAAAAAAAAAAAAAAAAAAAAAAAAAAAAAAACAACATCAACTCTGCTCCTAAATTTTTGACAATTTGAAGAATTTGTCACGTGTCTCTCCTCCTGTAAACACGGAAGGAATAGTCTAATTTGATGCAAAGATTTATACATTAGCAGGAATGTAGCACAACATGGAGGTGAAAGAAGCGGTCTGTTAATTTAAATGTGAAACTGCAATAAAAATATGTTGTCACTAAAATCAATGAATTTTCATGATAAATAATCAAGATCTGAATATTGATCAAAATAATCAATTATCGATTATCATTTTGGCCATAATCGTGCAGCGCTAGTAGACTTTCAGCTTTAATTCAAGGGGTTTAAAAAAAAATCCATTTTCACAGGCTCAAAAGTAATCGGATAAACTAATATAATTATAAATATAAAGATAATTTGTAATGCTTGAACCAGCGTCTAGAACCCATGGGCATCACCAAATGCTGAGTGTCCTCCCTTGAGATGCTGTACAAAGCCTTTGTTGCAGCAGCCTGTAGCCTGTGTATCACACACACACACACACACACACACACACACACACACACATATATATATATTATATGCGCATGCTCCATTTATGCTTCTACACTGCTTATGGCTTTTTATTAGTTAGTAAGATATAACACCTACAGCTTTGATGTGCAGTCTGCACTCAGTGCTGCAGTGAACCCCAGTCAGCATCAAAGTTATCAAGACTGGCCAGCTTTTTAACAGCACTGCCTACATTATAGCTAGAAAGATCAATGTGATGCTGACTACAAAGTTTTAACTTCCCAATAAAGAGTCATTGCATTTGGCAGGTTAGCAAAGATCTATTTTAATGTGGGATTCTGCCTCACAGCACCAGGGTACCTGGTCTGATCATGGGCTTGGGTTACTGTCTAACTTTTGCATGTTCTCCCAGTGTCCCCAAATACAGAACTCAAATAGGCTAAATTGCCCCGTGTCGTCAGAGTGTGTGTGAATGGTGCCTTTTGATGGATTGGTGTCCCATCCAATTGAAATTCAATTCAATTTATTCACAGTCACAATGAATAAATAAAAAAAAGCAACTGAAATAGTTAGGCAAAACGAATGCTTCAAGTGGTTTCCCTAAATTCAACTGAAAAATGCAACTTATAATGACTTCCCCAGCTTTAAAATTATTCAACCCCCTGAATAAAATCCCTCCTAACAGCACAAATATGCTGGCTATAACTGGCTAGGGACAGAAAGTACGTTAAATAACCTGAGCAGGGCAGAAAAAGAAGCTCTCAATGGCTGCAACCAGATTTCTGAGAAGGGAAGTTGTGAAAAACCCTTGAGTGACTGCAAAAGACCTGCTCCAAGACTTGGTGGCAACAGGCACTGCGGTTTCAGTAAGCACAGTAAGGTGCATACTAAACTCAGGAGGTGTCCATGACAGAACTCCAAGACATACACCACTACTGACCCAAAAGCACAAGAAAATTAATCTCAAAATCATATAAATAAGCCACAGAAGTTTTGGGATTCTGTTCTGTGGAGTGATGAAACAAAACTGGAACTTTTCTGCACGATGGATCAGCGCTATGAAAAAGAATGAAGAAAGAACACTCTGTCCACAGTCAAGCATGGTGGTGGCTCGTTGATGCTCTGGGGCTGCTTTGCATCCTTTGGCACTGGAAATCTGCAGCATGTGAATGGCAAGATGGATTCACTGAAGTATCAGGAAATCCTAGCAGAAAACGTCATGCCGTCTGTGAGGAAGCTGATGCTTGGGCATTATTGGACCTTGCAACAGGACAAAGATTCCAAGCAAACCTCAAATTCCACCAAGACATGGTTGAAGAAGAAATCCTTGAAGATTCTACAGGGCCATCACAGTCACCTGACTTGTACCCCATAGCAAATCTCTGGTGAGATTTGAAGAAGGCGGTTGCAGAACCCAAACCCAAGAATATTACTGAATTGGAGACCACTGCTCATGAGGAATAGGCTACGATTCCTCAGGAACGCTGCCAGAAGCTGGTGTCTGGCTATACATCTCGTTTTCACTAAGTACTAAAGATGTTTGCCATGAAGGGGTTTAATATTTTTTGAAACTGGAGAAGTCATTATAAGTTGCATTTTCAGTTGAATTTGGGGAAACCATTTGAAGTATTCGTTGTGTTGTACTATTTCAATTGCTTTTGTTTGATTTGTTCATTTCACACAGCTGAAAGTGTCAATTTTGACACTAAACCTGATTTGCAATGATGGTTGAATAATTTTGATTTTGTACATAATGCTTTGAAAATTGACTTTGTCACAATGCAGCTTTACAAAAATCCAGATATGGATTCAGATATACTCACTTGTCACTTTAACAAGAACACCTGTGCACCTGCTTATTTATTCAATTATCCAATCAGCCAATCATGTGGCAGCATTGGAATGCATAAAATCATGCAGATCCAGGTCAAGAGCTTCAGTAAATGTTCACATAAAAGACCAGAATGGGGGAAAGATGTGATCTCAATGACTTGGTATCAGATGGGCTGGTTTGAGAATTTCAAAAACTGCTGATTTCCTTGGATTTTCACACACAACAATCTATATCGTTTACACAGAATGGTGTGAAAAAACAAAACAAAAAAAACATCTTGTGTGTGGAGGGTCTGCAGGCTCATACACCTTGTTGATGCAAGAGATCAAAGGAGAATGACCAGACTGGTCTGAGCAGACATGAAGAGCATCTCAGAATGCACAACAAGGTTCAATGTTTTGTGCCTGGTGAGATGCTTTTCTTCTCACCCCAGAGTGATTATATTTTGTGTTATTACAGTATCTCACATAAGTGAGTACACCCCTCACATTAAAAAAAAATAAATAAAATTGATGATATCTGTTCATGTGACAACACTGAAGAAATGACACTTGCACCATAGATGCTCTATAAGGGTTAGTCCTTCACCCTCAACTTCTTTAGCAAGGCAGTGGTCATCTTGGAGATGTGAATGCCAACATGTACTGTGACGTACTGAAGCAGAGAATGATCAGTATATGCAGTATTCCAGCATGATAACGACCCCAAACACACCTCCAAGACGACCATTGCCTTGCTAAAGAAGCTGAGGGTGAAGGTGATGGACTGGCCAAGCATGTCTCCAAACCTAAACCCTATTGAGCATCTGTGGGGCATCCTCAAACGGAAGGTGGAGGAGCACAAGGTCTCTAACATCCACCAACTCCGTGATGTCGTCATAGAGGAGTGGAAGAGGACTCAAGTGACAACCTGTGACGCTCTGGTGAACTCCATGCCCAAGAGGATTAAGGCAGTGCTGGAAAATAATGGGGGCCACACAAAATATTGACACTTTGGGCCCAATTTGGACATTTTCACTTAGGGGTGTACTCACTTTTGTTGCCAGTGGTTTAGACATTAATGTCTGTGTGTTGAGTTATTTTGAGGGGACAGCAAATTTACACTGTTACACAAGCTGTACACTCACTACTTTACATTGTAGCAAAGTGTCATTTCTTCAGTGTTGTCACATGAAAAGGTATAATCAAATATTTACAAAAATCTGAGATACTGTATATCCTTTCTGGCAGCTCGAACCAATCTGGCCATTTTGTGAGTTTCTGAGTTTTTCCATTTGGAGATAATGGTTCTCACTGTGGTCCTTTGGAGTCCCAGAGCCTTTGAAATAGCTTTGTAACCCTTCCCAGACTGATGTATTTCAATCATTTTCATCCTCATCATTTCAGGAATTTCTTTTAATTTTGGCATAGTTTGTTACTGGGTAAGATCTTTTAACCAGCTTCATGCTGTAGAAAAAGTTCTATTAAGTGTTGATTTGATTGGACAGGGTTTGCAGTATTCAGGCCTGGTTGTGTCTAGTCCAGCTGAACCCCATTATGAATGCAGTTTCATAGGTTTGGGGATTTAGTAACCAAGGGGGAAAATAAATTTTCACACACGCCCAGTTGATATTGGATAACCTTTTTTGCTTCAATAAATAACTATCATTTAAAAACTTGTTTTGAGTTTACTCAGGTCGCCTTTGTTTTATCTTAGGTTTTATTTTAATCAGTATGGGGGCAAATACCTTTTCACAGCACTGTAAATATATCTTGGCTGATTAAATACATTTTACTACATTTTTATGTCAATTTTATTTTTTGATTTGTTATGCAAACCTGCCTTGGATTATTACACTAAGACCAACATTATTTTGTGAAAATGACTTTTACTGTGTATTAAAAGCTAAAACAGGCTTTATTAATCCTTTGGAGTAATTCCTTTCAGTAGTGTATTAATAGGGCAGTTTAATACTTTTATTTAAATGCATTTTGTGCTCATGAATGGATTCTTTACTGATTCCGGTGGTTATAATAATGGCTGTATGATTTTTGAGTTCATTAGTGGTAGAGACGTGGAAATCTGGCACCAAGTATGTGGCATTTCAGAATAGAAGAAAGAAATCTCCAATGACTGCAGTAAAGGCTTGACATAGTTAATGGTCTGACCACAGAATTCTTTTCAAAATGATTTTCACATCAGAAAAAAAGCTTTAAAAGAATGCAAAGATAAAAGCTGATGACCGACAGGATGTCTGTATAGAGCCTCTGGCCAGTTATGTGCTGTTTTTTGCCTGCAAGCGTGGTTTTCACTTAGCTCTGTAGCATGGTAGTACACTACTGATCAAATATCGCACTTTTATAAATGGATTTATAAAAGGCTTTCTTATAATATCTCTGATTATGTTTCTAGTATTCAAAAGCACAGTAATGCACATATTGTGCATACCCCAATCACAAGTAATGTTTTAGCATTTTCATGTCCAGTTACCACCACAAGTGAAAAGACACTAGCATGGTTAAAAACAACTGCTATGCATTGTATCTATAATATATCATCTAACATAGTCAATATTACAGCGTTCAGCGTTCTTTCCGAGTGGTTGTCTCATTATGGACAAGTTTTGGTTATAGAGGGATACACTGCTGTCTCCTTTGGGTTATGGAGACTTTGGGTGTTTTTATGTTTGAGGGATTGTTGGGGGGAGGAGAAATCACCCCGGCTCTAATTGACAATTTATACCCCTATGGTTTACTTTATTAGATGGTTAGTAGTGATATTGATCCCAGCATGGCTAGGACAGGCATGCCTTTTAAGATTTATTAGTTGGAACGTCATAGGTATGGGTAATCCTGTTAAGAGATCTAAGGTTTTTTTTTAATATATATTTTATATATATTTGAAATTTTGAAAAACTCCGATATAGTATTTTTACAGGAGACTCACCGTTGTATTAAAGATCATAGATTATATTGCCCTTGAGTATTATGCCTGTTGTTGGGTTTTATAATATTTATACAACCAGCAATAGTTAGTGTAGCCATCATGTGCCGAGGTGATGGGGGTTGGGGGGGGGTGTGTGAAAATG
>JAFFST010025698.1:23457-38082 GCA_022414735.1 Noturus placidus | reverse complement strand
TGAGAGCGATGACACCAAATTTAACACACCTGCTCCCCATTCACACCTGAGACCTTGTAACACTAACAAGTCACATGACACCATGGAGGGAAAATGGCTAATTGGGCCCAATTTGGACATTTTCACTGAGGGGTGTACTCACTTTTGTTGCCAGCAGTTTAGACATTAATGGCTGTGTTGTAGCAAAGTGTCATTTCTTCAGTGTTGTCTCATGGAAAGATATAATCAAATATTTACAAAAATGTGAGGGGTGTACTCACTTTTGTGAGATACTGTATATAGAAGGTTATATAGAATGTTATATATAGAGATATAGAGGTTAAGGAGGTTAAGCTGGCACAACATAACTTGGCAGCTTAAATATTCAAGCCTCCCATTTGGCCATAATTGATATCTATCCAGAGGAAAACTGTGTACACAGGCAGTATGATGTTTGTGGGTTAAAATTTGAAGTGCAATAAAAGATGTTTACAACGGGGGAAAAAATTGCGTATATACCCCTCTGTAAGAGCAACCTGTACAAAGGTTATACCTAATTTTGTGATTTAAAAATTAGATACAACCTTTGTATAAGCAAGTTCTTTTAGACCTTTAAGCCATTTTTGTAGGTCACAATAATTTCCTATTTATTTGGGAATAGAAACACCAGACAAAAACCCATCCAGACCTACTCTCTTTTAAAACCTCACACACACACGCACACACACACATGCGGACACATGTATCCCACAGATACACCATTTCAAAGCATTTGGACCAATGGCAGGTTTTAAGTTCACAAATGATCATTGTAGAAAATAAATCCATAATGTGGACATTATGGGTTCTTGATACCTTTTCATTCCCCATGAGCAACAAGACATGCATACCAACTTTCAGACATTTTGGCCTGACGGAGTAGAAATGCCATCATTTTGAATGTGTGAACTTTGAGACGTAACCTGTATCGCCACCTATACTCTGTTTATGCTCAAGCATTCTGAGAAGTATAAGTCCAGTCTCTCGTTTCCATGTGCCACAATAGAACAAAATTGACGATGCGTCATGGTTCCGGAGAAGATTTACTGTTTCTGTTAGCATTAATGTCTGCCTAATACAGTCAGCCTACCCTTGCCAGAAAGCCATGGAAGCGCGGCCCCAGACCAGGAGGAAGGAAAACATCCTCTGGCAGAGTGCACTAGCATTTAGCTGAGCATGCATATTTAAGATATTCACAATAACTCTATTTTTCATCTTACATTCACCCATTTCTCAGATTTGTTACTCAACATTGTCAAGAGTCTTCATATGAACTGATGATTGAATTGGAGTATCTGTTTTATGACCTTATTATTCATTTTAATGTCATTGTTTTTGGAGATATGAGGTTGCCATCACACATGGTAACATACTGCAATGTCTGCTTGCTGTGTGGCACAGATCAAGTCCATAGGTTAATGTTCCATTGATTTATGGACACAAGAAATATGTGCAACAGTTGTCAATTCACCAATATGTAAATAGTTTGGCCAATTTGTATTTGATTCCTTATTGCTTATCACACTATAGAAAGACATTTATCCCACACATACGTACCACACTCAATCAGACCTACGGTTCATGAGGAGAATATTTTTGTAGTTTTGGACAAATTTTCAATGTACTGGAAAATCTATCATGGCGGACTTTATGGGTTCCCAATGACTTTTTTGATCGCCATGAGGAATAATGTATACCAATTTTCAATCATTTTCGATTTATTGGCTGCAGGGAAAATAACTTTTTGCCACAGATTTTGGCCATGGCCTGTAGCGCCACCAATGGGCTTATGAGGACCATTTGTGGTGTGGGACTTATGCGTGGCCTGTAGAATCAATGTGCGGGTTGTCCACTAACCGTAGGGTTGGCGGTTCGATTCCCAGCCCATGTGACTCCACATACCGAAGTATACTTGGGCAAGACACTGAACCCCAAGTTGCCCCCGATGGCAAGCTAGCACCTTGCATGGTGTGTGAGTGTCTGTGAATGGGTGAATGAGACACAGTGTAAAGCCCTTTGGATAAAAGCGCTATATAAGTGCGCCATTTACCATTTATCCAATCAGCCAATCATGTGGCACTAGTGCAGTTATTATTTAATTGATAAAATCATGCAGATACAGGTCAAGAGCATCAGTTAATGTTCACATCAATCAACAAAATGTAAAAAAAAATGTGATGTCCATGACATGACCATGGCATGGTTATTGGTGCTTGATGTGCTGGTATGAGTATTTTAGAAACTCAGGATGGTGTGAAAAACAAAAAAACATCCAGTGTGTGACAGTTCTGTGTGTGGAAACGCTTTGTTGATGAGAGAGATCAGAGGCCAGACTGGTTCAAGCTGACAGGAAGGCTACGGTAAGTCAAATAAGCACTCTTTATAACCATGGTGAGCAGAAAAGCATCTCAGAAACCACAACACAGCAAAACTTGAGGCGGATGGGCTACAACAGCAGAAGACCACATCGGGTTCCACCCGGAATCTGAGGCTACACTAAGACCAGGTGATGTTTTTCCGATTTTCAAATGTCAAGGTCTACGTCACATTTTTCACCACTCTGATGTGTGAAGCTCTTGACTTGTAGCTACATAATTCTATGCATTGCATTGCTGATTGGATAATTACATGAATGTGCTGGGGTATGGATGTTTCTGTTAAAGTGAGCGCATAAATGATATTTATGTGTTTGAAAATTATGTGTTTAAATAGAACTGTATAGTGTCTGTATGTTTGAGATGAAAATATCACTTATTGCATTTTATTCTTTTTATGTTTTTTTTTTTCCTGAGTTATAGGGTGTTCACAAGTCCTTAAAAAGTCTTAAAATTCCTTAATGTAAACATAAGGCCTTGATTAGCATTAAAATGTCTTAAATTCACGTTTGAAACGTCGTAAAAGTGCAACCGGACCGACACCGTAAAGCAGATTTAGATGTTATTTTGGCTTGCTGCTGTTTGAGATGGTAAACCCATGTGACTGTGTTGTACTTGGAGTATGTATGAGGCTCATCAGTGTTTTAGAGTGGCTCGGTTCACAGGAAATGCCGCTCCACACCAACTTCATCTCTGTCTGTGCTGTGAGTTTGAGTCGCTTTTAACATGCATTTAGACACAACACACGCCAGATTCACTTTGGTTTTATGTTAATGCAATCTCAAACATTTATGTGGGCAGAGGTTTACAGCATTTCACCTGATTGCTAATGTGAAGTGAATTTTAAAAACTGTTGCCAACTAAATGGAGGTCTTCCAACAGTTTCCCACCAAAATAAAAGCCAAAAGGTCTAATGCATAAAAGTGAACTAAGTCAGAAATATATTACAATTGTTATATTACTATTTGACCTCAAATAAAATGTTATTATTAATATTAAGTATTATTCAATGCAGTAATATTACAAAATTGCAAAGCTTTTTCTTTTATATTTTCTACTTTACAAAAACTTGTGTATATTAATAGCACTGCTCGTTACATATCCCTGACATTCAATTATAACAAAACTGGTAAACACTGCTGAGAGGGGGTTTCTAAGACAGCTGCTGAGGGTGTGATAGTAAATTAGACATCTTTTTCTCTTATGACTGCCATAATCCATCTCTCTATATTTTTCCTCTCTTGGAAAGTCCATCCATCCATCCAGCCATCCATCCATCTTCTATACCGCTTATCCTTTTCTTCAGGGTGACAGGGAAGCTGGAGCCTATCCCAGGGAGCATTGGGCACAAGGCGGGGTACACCCTGGACAGGGTGCCAGTCCATCGCAGGGCACAATCACATACACACTCACACACCCATTCATACTCTACGGACACTTTGGACACGCCAATCAGCCTACCATGCATGTCTTTGGACTGGGGGAGGAAACCGGAGTACCCAGAGGAAACCCCCACAGCACGGGGAGAACATGCAAACTCCACATACACACCCAGAGCTGTGGGTCTTGAAAAGTCATGGGAAGGAAATACTGGATTTTTTTTTTCTTTCACTGCTGGAGCAAATGGTAATGCTAAAAGGATATTTGCTGGATGTATGTATGTATGGATATATGTGCATGAACACAATCCATTATAGCTGATGTATCGTGCAGCATAATTGAAGTGACGTGCAGCTCTTAATTTTTTTCTGCAAATGTCTTGAATAGGGTATTAAAACGTATTAAATTTCAAGTGCAGGTACTTGCAGATACCCTGTAGTTAGTTGCCAATAATTTTGGAGGACACTATTTGGAAAATAAAACCAGTGTCCTCTCTTGGTGTTGGGCTGAAACTCTGTCATAGCAACGTGACATTTGCATTACAAACAGTAAAACAAGGGGCATGGTGCTGCATTAGATCTGAGTCTAGAGACTGTTCACAGTATAAACTGGGGCAGGTAGATTGGCATACATGCAGTACACAATCCACTCCATGCATGTGTAAACATTTGGCAGTGCCAGTTAAATAAATTTCCAAATTCATTTGTTTATTGTCAGTTTTCACAGTGTGGTATTTTATACTTGTTATGAACCAAACTGTATTATCATAATGATTTATAGTTTCTTGGTTCTGTTTCCTTTGAAAGAAGTAATAAAAGGCAAATAAAAGAGCACAAAAAGAAAATCTACCAAAAAGAAAATTTAGCCCTTTAGGCTTTTTTTTTTTTTTTAGTTTTCATTTTCACCCCTAACGTGTCATAAATGTTTAATTTTGGTCATTTCCATTTCAGTGCATCATTAGCTAAGATACCTAAGGGGTTACACTTCCTCTTGAATGAGTGAAGTATGTACAAAGCTTCAGTACAGTGATTTGTTTAGAATGGGAGAATGTGTACAGTATCGAAATTATTTTTACTGAAGTGCTGTGCATCAGCTGGCGGGCAGACAGTCCTGCCTCAGGCTGTCTGGCATGCCTCTCTCACTCAGTCAGCCCGATTTAGCTCAGTCAGTTAGGCAGCTGCACACTGCTCACACTTAATTCAGGTCATATATGTACATGCACACGCACAGTCCTGAATCTTGCTCTTTTTCATGGGCACCATTATTGTGTATTGATGTATCGACATGCACAACCACTACACTTTCACGATATTCCAAATAGACAGTCTGGCATTTACAGGCCTATCTGGATTACAGATTTTCTAATGCATGTTATTAGCAGTGAGAGGAAAACTGCTTGTAGCTCCCAGTTATGGTATTATTCCTCTGACTGATACAACACAGTGTTTCCTCTCTGAGGGGCACTAAAGCTGAACTAATCCAGGTTAATGCTGTACAAGGTAATTGATTATCCACTTGAGATGAAGATTTGAGCTGATGTGAACTTCCTTTACTTCCTCCTTTCTTTACATTTCAGATGTACATCACTTGCTCTGTGAAAGCCAAAGGGACCAGGTTGGCCAAGCCAGTTATGTCTCTGGGGTTGATGTGCCTAGCCTTCCTGACAGGTGTTAACAGGGTGGCAGAGTACCGTAACCACTGGTCTGATGTAATCGCTGGCTTTATCATCGGAGTGGCCATTGCCACCTTTCTGGTAAGGAGCTGTGCTTCATTTGTCTCATGATTTTTTGTGCAATGAAGCTTGATGTTAAGTATAAAATCATTATGAAAATGATAAATTGTGTATTATGTTTATCAATCACAATTTATCATATTTTGTTTATATATCACACGAATTATTACAAGAAATTTAAGGAAAGTTAGATGTAGAAGAGTAAAGATTAGTCTTCAAAGTCTTATGTGTCATTTTTAAACACTTAATACACTTGGGTACACTGAAAGCAGCTGATTTAATATTAAAGGGTTCATGATATTGCTGTTTCCTGTACCGCTTATCCTACACAGGGTTGCAGGGAGCCTGGGGCCTTTCCCAGGGGCCTCAGGGTGCCAATCCACCACAGGGCACTCACATTTACATTTATTCATTCAGCAGACGCTTTTATCCAAAGCGACTTACAAATGAGAGCACACTCACACACCAATGGTAGCAGAGCTTCCATGCAAGGTGCTAGCTTGCCATCGGGGGCAACTTAAGGGTCAGTGTCTTGCCCAAGGACACTTCGGCATGGGATCACCCGGGCCGGGATTCGAACCACCAACCCTACGATTAGTGGATTAGTGGACAACCCGCTCTACCGACTGAGCCACAGCCGCCTTACACTCACACTCTCATCCACACACTACAGACAATTTAGAGATGCCAATCAGCCTACAATGCATGTATTTGGATTGGGGGAGGAAACTGGAGTATCTGGAGGAAACCCCTGAAGCATGGGGAAAACATATACTATAATAACATAACTCTGCACACACAGGGCGGTGGAGTCGAACCCCCAAACCTGGGAGTGTGTATCAAACGTGCTAATCACTAAGCCATGCCCCCAGGTCATGACATGGGAAATTTATTTTCCTTGATCTTTCATCATATAAGAGGTCTTTAACGTACCATTAAGACGACCTGCAAGTTTCATAGCTTAATACGTCCTTCTCAGTACAAAAAGAGCATTTATTTAACCAAGCTCCAAAAACAGCTCGTTTTGATGTGACGGGATTTGTGACGTTACACAGGCAAATACTTTGCATATGACACCGATGCCTACTTTTACATCATCACACTGTTGACCCCACCCACTGGCGCTCTGTAAACAGTTCCGCATGTGTTATTGCAGGGGGTGTTCATAATTAATTCATAGGCAAAGATGTTAGCTTATCATAACAGTGGTGGTTACATTGACGTCTCAAAGGTAAAGGACACACAAACTGATTGGTTCAGAGACAGGTTTTTGTTGTTGTTTTTTTGTGCAGAAAACACAGATAATAAAATAAAAACATGTAATGACCCCTTTAAAGATTTGGAAAGTGTATATATACATTTTTTAGACCTTAACTAAAAGTTGAATGTTGATCGTTGAACATAGATTTTTTTTTTTTTACAATGCTAATGTTTTGCTGCCAATTTGTTAGTTATTCTATATATTGTGATCTATGTGTTGTAAAATATAATGTGTTGTAGATCTACAAGTGTCTTGATACTTTCTTTTTGTCTTATCACCCTCTCCTAATGTCATGTTTTCCTTCATCAGTGGTGCACAGCGGTGTATTAGTATGCAAGCACTAAGCGTTTTCTTGTTCTTGTACTCGACATCAACCGTCCCGAAGTCAAATGGGATTTTTGAATGGGTTTTTGGTTAAATACCTGAAATAAGGTCCGTGTTTACCACAATGTCAATATATTTTCACGTTTCATTCTACGACATAAAATACACTACCCCACTTGTGATTTTATTAAACTTTTACCTGTATTGAAAAAGACGGTTGCTAACAAGTGGCTATATGGGACTACAGAGGTTGTCTGGGACATTAAACATCATCAAGCTAAACAGGAAATCTCATCTACTACAGCCTCGTTGTGTTTATCTTCACGCTCTTGTAAACTATTCTAACTCAAAGTTTCCACTTTGTAGATTTATCAGTATATACTATTTCCAATTGTAGTGTTTTTTAAATAAACATTATCTTTTTATTTCTGGTGATCGTATAATGGCTTCAAAATTCATAAAAATTCTTCTTGAACAAAACATTTAAGAATCATAAACTTTTGTTGGTCACAGAGTTTATTTTCTGCAATAATCCAAAGGCCAATGGAAAAATCTATTGGATTTTTGTTGAGGGAACCAGGGTGATGGAAACTTCCAGGTTGGCCTGCAAAAATATGTAATTCCTGCAGGATTGACGACTTCCACTTAGTGTCCGACACTTGAGAAAGGGACATCCCTCTCTCTTAATGCGGAGATAAAGTCCATCTCTACAGCGAGCAACTATTACCTTTATGATGGAGAAGATGTTGCCGTGCATGTAACACCAGTCCCATTCACAAAGCGTGAGATTTGCTCAGGATAATATTACATCATGAGAAAACAGCATTTGGTTATGTGAAGATCACAAGAAAACAAGAAAGAAAAAAATCAGTAATGCATGGCCGTTTAGGCCTCCGTATTTGAGTGCACTGCTGTATTGTATGTACGTTTAATTAATGTGCACAGGCTTGTGTATATCTGCATGTTGTGGGATGACGAGACTTGCACCAATGAAATACCAAGCTTAACTGAACAGGCTGTTAAGACGTCTGAGAGCCAAGAGATCTTAGAGATACACAGTGACAGTGTGGAGGAGCTGCTTAGTCACCCTGGCACCCATCAATTTACTGCCGGGCCTTTAGGGAACTCAAGAACTCAAGATGGTATCATTTGGAGGGGAGATTATATAAATCGTTCACACATGCCTTTCATTGTGCTAGTGATGTTCACCAGTTTTTATAAGAGACAGAATCTGTGAAATTTTCCAAAGCCTATGTCTATTCTAATCACTTGCCAATCTCAGAAGTCTTCTATTAATATTTGCTTGACAGTAATTAGTTTATCAGAGGCCAGGTTGTGTCAGATGTGATCAGAGAGCAGGACTGCTTTTCTTTCAGTGGCATCTCAGTAACAGTTATAGAAATTTATATAAAAAATAAAATGAAATAAATATTAATATATATTAGCTGTTAATAAATACTAAAGTAAATAAAAGATACAAATCCAAACTGAACCGAAAAGTAACACTCCAAATAACAACTAAAAATAGACAACGCCAAAATGAATAAAAATCACTTCAAATAACACAACAAAATTTGTCAGTGATAGTTTGTATTTCGCCTCTAGAGGCCGCTCTCGTACTGTATAATTACAGCAGACTCTTCTCAGTCGCTCCCACAACAGATGCAAATGGGGAATCGTTGCGGTTTTTTGCTTTTTGATCCAGCAATCGGATATTGGTGCCGATTAATTGGCAAAACCGATCAATCGGTCGACCTCTGGTAGCCAGAATTACTGTACAGCTGTAAGTGCTGCTCTGTACCTGAAGGGTTAGCTGTATGGTTTAGCTGTAGCATTTACGGGAGACACATAAAGCAGAGTTCAGACCAAACACAATTGAATGGACACTTCACTGAAGGGGAATGGACACAGGACATGAAAGACATGCATTTGTTTCTGGCAGTGGTTACTTTTGCTTTGCTCCAACTTTATCAAAGTGAATTTTAACCTGTGAATTCATGAGCCTTGGTCTTGTGAGCCAAGTAGCTGACCACGCTGGACTTTCACCTTGTTATTTTCTTTTTGTTGTTTAGCACAAATCTGGGAGAAATTAAGTAGTTAGCATAACTCCTGCATTCTCAGCAGACCCAACATGCTCTTGAAGTGTGCAAATCAACCCGCATCCCATGATCAATTATTACATATGCTACAAAAAGTCTGATTGAATCATAATGGGGGAAATTACAATGGGTAACTGTGAAGAGTGGAATGTGCTTTAGAATAAGTGTGTATTTTGCTTTTCTGTATCAACAGTCAGGCTGTTAGTTGTGCTGTGCATTGTTATTTAATTGATACTTTTCCATACATCATCATTTTCCAAACATTAATTCAACCCATACGTGTTTTATCATGGATGCTGTTAGCACGAAGCCATCCTGTTCACCTGCATATGCTACTGTTTTTGTGGTCGGTTTCTCTCTTTGTCTAATTTCCTACTGTCTGCACCTCTGCTATACTATAATTCCTCTGCAACTGCGGCAAATATATTCATTATGTGCTCATTTACAAATTAAGAGACGATGTTGTAATAATTGTTGATCTGTTTTAGTGCACTGCTGCATATGCAACATTGATTTGTAGCATATGAGTAAAGGAATCTGCATGGGTGATGTATAAATATGGATGAGCGAGCCACTAACCATAAACGTGACCCTCTTTGCTTTGTGATTTATAGAATCAATTATCAACACCATTTGCACACAAGTCATAAAATATACTGTTGCCTTAAGCCCAGCATCAGGCATCTTTCAAAGCTCAGAGTGGAAATGTAGAGAGAAATTAATCCAGGAGAGAGAGGGAGGGTACTGAAGTGAACTAATGTAGAGCGTCCTCCAATATTCATGAATTCTGGCTAGGACTGCAGGGCCGCGGTCTGTTAGCAAAATGAATGGAGGAATGTTAAAACATTTGTTCCTAATGTAATTTTGAGACCCTGCGCTCCAAAACGCGGACACTAAACAGTTCACTTTGTGCTGATTGAATTGTCGTTCCAGTTCCAACATTCCCAATTAAGAGAAAAGCTCACTTGAAAATAGTTTAGAAAGATGTTGTCTTATGGATTATCAGAGATATTGTGTGCTTGGTGCATGCCTATACGTGAGGGTTTGACATGGACATAAAAATGACCCTCATTTCGGTCTTATTTTTGGAGTGACATCACCAAAAATTCTCTTTTTCTGATTTGTATGATGTGCATTTTCTGTCTTCTTTTAGATCTGGTCAGAGGTACAGCCTTTGCTTTGCAATAGTTCACTTAAGAGAATGTTCACTTAACCTTCTCTGGAAGGTTGTGCCTTTGGCTTCCCTCCCTACTTCCAGCTCTAAATTATATGCTGCCGCTTCCTCCCCAAAATATAGGTATTTTAGAAAGAAAGACAAGTTGACACATGGCTGGTTTACACTGTTTCAGGTTGTGTGTGTGGTCCATAATTTCAAAGGGAGCCAGATGTTAAGCGAAGACCCCCGGCAGGAGGACACGATGGGCACGCCCAGGGTGGAGAGTCCCCTGGAAAAATACATCGCCTCCCAGGTACAACACAGCTGCATTTACCGACACTAACACTTGCTACATCAAGTGCTTTCATTTATGCTGGCATGAACGTTTGACCAAAGACTAATCACACTCTGAAAATTGAATATTAAACATCGAAGAATCAAGATGTTTAAAATAATCTCTCAATGGCCGTCTCGTCTGCTGGGCATGTCTGTGTATGTGTTTGTGTGTGTTGCACATACGGCCGTCCTTCAGATGGCCGAGCTAAGAGCGGAAGAGGATACGTTGACACCCCGCTCTCTGAAAGAGCGCCTCCTGAGCTTCTTTGACTGGATCGCAGGCAAAAGAAGCCGCTTCAACCACCTGCAGAGCACAAGGCAATAATAAACGTAGGAGCAATGTGTGACCGGCACGTGCCAAGCCTCTGGAATACACCTCAATGTTATTAAATCCCTGTTTAAACCGGATCACATGCCTTTAGCATGAATAAACCAATGACCTGTTTATAATCAGGCTGTATCCAGAGTGTTTGGCTCTGCTAGCTGATTCATCCTGTCCTATCTAGGTTGTGTTTCACTGTCCTCCTTTCATTTGAAGCAGACACACTGGCACATTAATTGTCTGCCTTGAACTTGGATTATAACATCGGTGTTCTTTTAAACGAGTGTGCCTACAAACCTGAATCAATTGGTCTAATCTTTTTGCGAGTACCATTTGATTCAAAGGTCTGGTCAGCTAATAGAGGTTGATTGTCCACAAGACATATTTAAACGTTTTTTTGTGCCGTATGTCTTGAGCACAAGAATGGATTGTCTCTTAATGGGCAAATCTGGTAATAGATCTTTGTTTCCACAGTAACTTTATTAGAACCTTTTATTCACCCTGCCAAGGCAAAGGAGAAGTTGTTATAATACATTTCAAAATATCCAATTGTTCCAGACTGCTTAGTCTGAATTTAACTCCCCAGGCTCAGCTGTCCTCCACGGCTGATCTGAATACTGATTTAGCCCAAGCATTCAACTATGAATTAAACCACATGCTGCAGTCTTATCACTGAGCTCCCAGCTACAGGCTAATTACACCATAAGTATGGACCTGTTAAACAAAATGTACAATAGTTACAGGAAGAACATGTGCAAGCAAACAACTCGCTGTTTTAATCCCAGATTGCTGTGTGTGTGTGTGTGTGTGTGTGTGTGTGTGTGTGTGTGTGTGTTTGGCTTGCGGATTTTGTTGTTGTTGAAGTGCATGGGGTGAATTGTGTAGAAAGAGATTGATACTTTGACCAATAAAAAAATATTAATGACCTATTTATTTGTTCTTTCAAGGTTCAAGAGATGGTTATCAATGATCTTTGTCTTTGGTGACAAAGCACACATAGATGAATAGTATATGACAGTGACGTTCCCTATTCTTCTCGACTGTTACCGAAAACATCCCTTAGCTCAGGCTGCTGTCACAACCTATAGTAGAGATGAAACGAGTTCTCGTGAAGGAATTTAGCAGATGGGATTTGGAAGTGTAAACCGATTTTGAGGAGCGTTCATCCCACTTGTCCATCATATCAGCATAATTGACGTAATGAGTCATTACTGATGTCTGTTCTTGCAAGGTGCAGACAACTGACACAGATGAAAGTTAAAAAATTCTTCAAGGCTCTTGCTTGAACTTTTGGTACACACAGCGAGTCAGTATGAGGAGTGAATCAGTCGATTTTGCAGTTTTAGTTGATCTCTGTTCGAGGTTTTTAGTAGCAGACACATTTCAAACTGGAGACAGGTCATTTCCCAACCATTACATTACTGTACATTTCCAAAGACAGCAGTGGAAAAGACAATAACGAGTGCACACATTAGCCATAAAATCTAAAAGCAAACAGGAAAAGATCATATTTATTTCATAGTTGTAAAAGTGCTAAATAAACCATTTTGGTTTGATTTTATTCCTGCAACAGTACTTCATTGTCAGTGAAGTTTAGAAATTGTAGGATTTAATCAATTGCATACAGCTGTGCATATACGCCTCATAAATGCCAATTTTCTTGCGTTACTGGTGGTTGTTACGCACAAGTTTAGAACTTTTAGACCCCTGGTCTAATTCTGTACAGTTCATGTAAGTGCAGGAAACAAAAAGCAAGGCTTCCTGATTGGGATAGAAATTTGCACAGCCTGATAGCATGATGAATGACAGCTCTCCTTCATTACCATGTTCAAATTGTGTTCCTCTGATATGGACTCCTTTGCTTTCAGATTTGGCCTTCAGACAGGGGTTATATTGCAGCTGAACAACATTATTAAGGTAGCACAAGGCCACTAGTGGCTACGCTGCATGGCTACATCCCTGGCTTTATGTTGTGCTTCTCCTTAATGCCTCATCAGTTTCCAAGTAGCACAAAGCTAGAATGGCTGCTCAAAACTAATCCAACTCCCCTCTTTTTGCCAGCAAACCAGCTCCACACAGCTGCCTGAAGATACAGACTAATCACATCCCAGACTGCAAGAAGTTTTTATTCTAACACATTACAATGTCCTGACAGTTTGCCATGTTATAGCTTGTATGTGCATGAGGGATAAATGTAGCTATTTTTGGACCGAGACACTGAGGAAACGCTCACATGTGTTCATTCTAGATGGAAGTAGATGCTGATTGTATTCTAAAGTGCTATCATCTCATCTGTCTCTCACAGAATCACATCGCCTTCGATGAAGTCACATGACCTTGAGTCAGCAGTGTGGCAGACGCATTGGACATCCACACTCTTTACCGTGCAGTCGTCATAGTCATGGTGCAACACTACCCGCGTCAGTCATATCCTCTATGGTGGTGTTTTGGACCCTGCCCCGCCCCAGCCCCAGCCACCAACCCCCCCAGCATATCTGTGTACTGCTGTTTGCACAATGACCACACCCATTCCCCCTCTGGTCTGTGTTTTTTGATCGTGAGCTATGACAGCTGGAACTCAAATCAACCCAGGATTCACTGTGTGTAGCTGGAGAAACTGCGTCTGTGTAAGACAAACAGAATTTCAAATTTAAAAAGATATGAACTTACTGCTGTTGATGTGTTTCATTTCTTCTTATTTTTCACACTGTATCATATGTATAATACATCGTCGTATACTTTTTGTTAATACAAATGTGACATAAAATTGAATTCTTTCACTTCGAAATCAAATCAGAGTTACCCATGCCCACACATAGGTCATGAAACATTTTAAGAATCTGTTTAAGAAGTGCACTTTAATTAATAAATTCAAGGAATCTCAAGACATGGCCTGGTATGAGCGTCCTGGCCTGCTGCGTATCCTCCTGTCCCTCATTCTACTGTGTATGGAACAGTTGTGTATAGAACAGTTGTGTAGACAATCACCACTGCTCTTTTAGAGGCATTCCTGGAAAATTCACTAAATAGAAGTTTTAAATAAACGCAGATACAGGTGAAGAGCTTCAGTTAATGTGAACATTAAATATCAGAATGGGGTAAAAATGATCTCGGTGACTTTGAACATGGCATGGTCGATGGTTCCAGATGGGCTGGTTTGCATATTTTAAAAACCGCTGATTAATATTCACATCAGACATCAGAATGGGGTGGGGTCTGATCTGGGATGCTTATCTGGGAATTTTCATGCACAACCTTTTCGACAGTCACAGACACAGAATGGTGCAAAAAACAAAACAAAAAAAGAGTCATCTGGTGAGCGGCAGTTCTGTGGATGGAAACGTCTTGCGGATGAGAGAGGTTAAAGGAGAATGGACAGACTGGTTTGAGTTGATAGGAAGACTACGGTAACTGAAATAACCACTCTTTACAACAGTGCTGAATAGAAAAGCATTTCAGAACACACCACACACCAAGCCTTGAGCTGGACCATTGATTACGTGACCATAGTTCTCTTGTCAGTCTGGTCATTCTCCTCTGACCTCTCTCTCATCAACAAGGTGTTTCCACTCACAGAACTCCTGCTCACTGGAGGACTTTTTTTTTTTTGGGGGGGGGGGGG
>JAFFST010025698.1:5702-22348 GCA_022414735.1 Noturus placidus | reverse complement strand
ATATATATATGTGTGTGTGTGTGTGTGTACCATATGTGCTTCTCATATATATATATATATATGTATATGTGTGTGTGTGTGTGTGTGTGTGTGTACCATATATACTTGTACCATATGTGCTTCATCTTACATTTAAAAGTAAAAAATAATCTGGAGAATTTGTGGTATAACTTGTTGAATTACTGTTCCAATGGCTGGAATTAATTTCTCATTTTAAATACTGATTTTGTTTATTAACATTTCTATTTTGCATATCATGTTCACAACTGCTATTTTCTATTTCTTTGAGAGTTTGTACAGAAACTTTGGTTATAAAAGTGCGTTCTCACAACCTCCTGAACTTTTTTAATTACCAATTTCTATCGCCGTTCACCTGTGACATTCCCACTTGTGTCGCTGTTGGTTCTTTGTGTGGCATCTTATGAATTTTAATTAGTTCCAGCTCATGGCTTCATTAAATATTGCGTCTCATCAAATCATGACCTTTTACACTGTAGAGGAAATGTCTTTGAATAAAATATATTCTGACCTTGCTTGGCTGCTGTTTGCCAGAGTGATATATTGTGAGTTTAGAAAATGATTACATTCTGCTCAAGGATGGATTCAAGCATTCTGACTAGGAAGTGTCTCGAAGGCGTCTCTGTCCTCTGACCTGTGGGAAATGTACTGGTTTGCTCTGTAGTACTTGTAGAATGTGGAATAAGGTGATATCATGTGAAATGGTGGAGGATGTGCCGTTCCCATGGCATCCTGATGGACACAGCATGTCCTGAGATGCAAACACAGAAATGAAGTGCATCAGCAGCCTCACATTTATAGCCATCATTCAGTAACCTCAATTATTACATCTCTTGCCCTTAATCACAATGCTTCTTATGCAGATGTGCAACAGCTGCTGGTATTGCTTTTGATTTATAATTTAGGTTTCTTATACTGTATTAGTTCTTATTCACGTTGAATATGGTCAAATCTGATCCTAAAATAAGTATACACAAAAGTTTCCTTATTTCTTAAATTGATCTTGGGTGTGCCTGTTCATGTCTGGTTGGAATGCGTGTAAACTTCAGTGTAAAATTTTAGCCTCCAACAAAATTTTAGGTTATTAATATGAACAGTAACACATGCCCAACAGGCCATCATTATTTTTGTTAGTCATTTCAGTACTTAATTAATTTGTCCGCTTTTTTGTTAACATGAAATAAGCACTTGTTTTGTTTGTAGGAAGGAACCCTGACTGACATAAGTATATTTATAAATGAAGTGTTAATTCATCTATTCATTAATTAATACAACACACACGCACAACAGCTGACCTGTTCAAGTTCTGAAATTAATAAAACCCCAAGCTATTAATAGACTACCTACAGGTGAGGTTGGAAACGTATTCAAGTTTCTATTGTCTTCATTTGCAACAACCTCAGACAGAAGCACCTCCACCTCAGATTCATTTATATGTCATTGTGTGCGTTCAAATCTGTTTCTACGCAACTGTATGATAAGAGCCATTGTCTTCTTGTGAGTGGTGCGTGTGTGCGTTTCTTTATCCTGATTTGCACTTTGCAACAATGGCATTGTTTCCTACTGTGACACACACACGGTTGCCATTGGTTATAATTGTTAATTAACCACATCTTCAGAAGAGTCAAAAATAGAAATCATGAATAAGGAATGACACAGTGCTCAATCAAATGCTTTAGTCTATAAATAGTTCCGAAAAGTTTCTTCTGAACAAAAGGCTATATAAATCGAACTAACTGCTTATTAAGATCTATTTAATGCTTATTATATAACCTTGTTCATCTATTTTTAGACTTGTAAGCCCAGAGGTTTTCAGATCTTTTATTAAACATGGTGTTACTGATTTGCTGGCACTTTGTTAGCACCTCAAAATATTGTGATGCAGAACGTGATTGAGCATCGTGAACAGCTTCTATTTTTGTAATGTATTTGGCCATATTGCCGACCCCTACTCCAAACCCAATATTTGACAAAGACAATGGTTTGACACTGTTTTCCCCTCACGAATGTGGCATGTTTGTTTTGAACTGATGCTTGTACTGCAGGAAAAAAAAGCAAAACATCTGACTAATACACTGGCATGATTATAAAGGCGCTGTGCCATTCTTTGGTATGATAATGACAGAAAGAAGCTGCTTACCGACAACCAGCTCACATTGTTCCTGTGACCGTTGTCTTTTTGCTCCAGTTCCATGCCACAGCCTTCTGCTTCCACTGCACTCCAGAAACAGCTATACATGGCTTGGTTACATGGGTCTATTAGTGTAGCTGGCCTTGTGCCATCTTCATTGAGCAGGCCTTTGGATGCTGATGTCCAGCAGAAGCTTTTCTTAACATGTCGGCTATGCGCCTGCACTTTATGACCTACAACTGGCTTCTGGATCACTGGCCTGCGTCTGCTAAAAGGCAGTGCATTTTGGGGTGACTGCATCTCCAGATGTGCCAGTCTGGCCAGGCTCTCATGGTACCATTCCGTTCTCTGGGCAACTGGCCATTTGCAGAGATGCGGAAGTTCATCAGGTTTTGCTTCACGGTTCATTGGAGCGAATGCTTTAATTCGCCAGGGCACTGATTCCTCAGATGTCTGCTCACGTGTGGCAGGAGACCATCGTACCAACGGCTGACTCCGTTTTAGCTCCAATATGCTTGGACTGGGGCTATAAATGATATTTGTTTTGTGGGTCATTGAGTGAGTGGACATGGAGTTTATTGGGAAACATTCCATGTCTGAAGCGCTTTGGCTCAAATCGTTGGGCCTTGCTGGGAGAGCCACCAGAGATTTATTAGAAGGAGGATTATCTTGAGATGTGTCACATCTTGGGCATGATTTTTCTGCCACATCATTCCCCTCTGAACCAGAGAACCAGGTCTTAACAGTTAAATGAGGCGATAACACAATGTTACTTTCATCCAAATATCTGCATTTCTCTTGCTGTTTAGACTTCTGCCAGCCATGAAATGCATCATCATCTGCAATGAAAGAATGTGCTGATGTTAACTCAGCGCAAAAGTAATGAAGGAATTTCTTGAATCTTTTGTGTAGCCTCAGTGGGCAGGACTACACCTGAATTGAATACCAAGCACGAATATTGACATTTAAGGCATTCGGTGATTAATTGTGTGATGAGCGAGTAGGCAGTGATGCTTGTTGGCAACAATTAAAAGTTTTCACAGTTTCCCTAAACTCCTCCTAATCATCCACGCTGTATCTAGTCTTAAAAACAAAAAGATTTGGGAAGAAATTTAAATAATTCTCTCACTGCCCTCTCTCTTTCTCTCTCCCTTGTGGCCAGCTTGTTTGTGTGTGGTGTGAGTGTGTTCACACAACTACATTAGGGATGCTGAGAGTCCCCGGCCTTGTTAAGCTGATGATTAATCACAGGCTCCCACTATAAATGTCAGAGCTAAAGCTGCCATGGACCAGCTCTGATCGATGACTTACTCTCTGGCTCTCTTCCGCAGTGTTAGCCCTGTGTGACACAGAGGGACAGGACACAACTCATTACTCCCAAATGCCACTGAGCCACAGGTAGATGGGGTAAAATTCGGCTTTAAAATAATTCAGACTTGTGTAAGTATACTGTATGTCTTGTCAGGCATGTGACTGACAAATATTCTCTTGCTTGCTGAAGAAAAGAAAATCCCAAGCATGTTGCTTAAACATTTTGGATGGGGAACAAAAATACTTTTGATTGCTGTGGAGACCTGTTGCTCAAACTTAATTCCTACTGTGTACTGATTTCAAGTCATGTTGGGAATCAGCTACCCACCTCTGTGTGTCTCACAAGAATTCTTCTGGATACTGGCATGCAATTCAGCATTGCAGCAGGTAAAGGAACAGTGGAATTAGACAATCAATAAAAACTGGGCCAAACAATCTCCACAAATGGAGAAGCCAGTTGTGGTACTTCCTACCTCCCATTTAATTGATACTGGAAATATGCCAGATCTTAGACAAAAGTGGAAAACATCTATATCTTTTATCTATATTTCTCAATGACTATTTGGAAGGAACAAGGCAAACATCATTCTAGATATTTGATACTGAGCACATTTGTTATGAAATGACTGACGAGACACAGATTTAACATTATGACCTTGGCACAAAGCTCTACATTTGGTAGAAACTCAACATTGCTCATCACTCTGAGAACACCATCCCAATGTGAAGCATGATGGTGGGAGCATCAAGCTGAGAGTTACCCTTGGCCTCTTGGTTTCATACTCTCCTTATTCTTTTATGGACATTTAATGAATGGCCTTCTTTAGGCAGAGTTATAGTTGTCATTTTCTTTCCATATTTTAATAATGGATTTAATAATGATGTTCAAAGTTTGGGATTTATTATTATTATTATTATTATTATTATTAACAAACCCTTATTGCTACTTTTCCAAAACCTTGTCCTAGACTTGTTTTGATGCGGTTTGTGTCTAACAAATTCTAGAGCCTTCCAGGAACAGGGACAGCTATGCAGAGATCATGTGCCACCCTAATTACACATTTAATCCATTCAAAAACTGATATGGCTTTTGATTGCAACTGGTTGCACCAGAAATATTTGAGAGCCTTCACAGCAGTCGGGGTGAATAAATATGCAATCACTTACATTTTTTCATTTGTAAATTACTCTCAAACTATATTGATTTTCCTCACGTTATTTTCTGTAGCTTCATGATAGATAAAGACAGTTAGGTCCATTTTACTTCCAAGTTGTAACACAAAATATGGAGAAGTTCAAGGGGGTGAATACTTTTGCAAGGCACTGTATTTTCAGTGTGAGATTAAACAAACCAACTACCAGAAATTCAGGTCCTGATTGTATGTCCTGACCTACTGCTTGAGCATTATATATTAATATATTAATTATAATTAAGAAAAGAATGGAGGA
Source organism: Noturus placidus (assembly GCA_022414735.1). Taxonomy (NCBI): domain Eukaryota; kingdom Metazoa; phylum Chordata; class Actinopteri; order Siluriformes; family Ictaluridae; genus Noturus; species Noturus placidus. The sequence continues at coordinate 17,439 of JAFFST010025698.1, read as the reverse complement.
AATGTCACTCAGTATCTTTTTGCAACTTGGAGCAGGAATTAAGGCCGTGTATTTTCATTTTTAATTGAATTTCATTTGCTGGTGTTTTTTGTTTTTTTTTTTTTTTTAATTTGGATGATGCTCATCATTTTGTTTCCTTACCATTTGATCCGTTGTCTGCACCAGAGTTCTCCCAGCCGCTGTACAGCTCTCTCTTTTCATCTTTCCTGTTGACACATCAGCATCAAACGCATAAAGACTTCTGAATGCATTCATTAGAGTGCATCAAGTCCGTAAGGTAATTTGTTAAGTAGTAAAAAAAAATGCTCTAAAACTTTATTTGGATCATTTCTAAGATTCGTTAGTTGCTTATTACCCACTTTTAAAGTAAGTAAAATATGTTTTCATTAAGACATGTCAGTGTGTGTGTGTGTTGTGTTCATTATGAAGAAATACAAAAGATGTATTGTAGCATCTTTGAGAAAAAGGGATTAATCAACTTCATTGTAAATGGTGCACGTACATAGCGCTTTAATACAAAGCACTTTACACTGTGTCTCATTCACCCATTCACACACACACTCACACACCAATGGTAGCAGAGCTGCCATGCAAGGTGCTAGCTTGCCATCGGGGGCAAGTTAGGGTTCAGTGTCTTGCCCAAGGACACTTCGGCATGTGGAGTCATCTGGGCCGGGATTCGAACCACAAACCCTACCCAGCCTCATTGTATTCAGTGGAGATGTCAGTGCCTGATGGATACAGTTGTTTTGGTAACAGCCATGAAAAGAAAGGTACTTAACCACACAATGGCATTATAGACCATGAACCGTGGTGGTAAGCTGTGAAATGAACCGAACATTGAGTTTTCTGTGAGCAAAATCAATGTCCATTTGTTGTACAGCTCATGAAACATTTCACTCTGTAGCCCCTTTCCACTGAAACCTGAAATGGCCGCAATCATTCCTGTGGAAAATGTCCCATTTCCACTAATCAGATTATTCCTCTACGTGATTCCCGTTCACATGCATCAGAATTACACAAAATGGCTTTATTTAAGACAACCACGGTAACAAGCCTGGCCTCAAGCATTTTGGACTTTTGTTTCTGTGTATTACTGAAATTCGGTCATCATGGCTTGCCACGCTGGGGGTTGTTGAAGTCCTTTATTTCACTGAGAGAGAAAATGAAGGCAGACACAATCATTGAACTCATTGACAGTATTTCAGAGCATCTGAGAGCTCAGAGAGGAGAAAACAGAAATTCTGCTGCATGGTGAGACCTGTACATACATTAACCCTTATTTTCTCCGGTCAGAGCTCAGCCTCTGGTCTGCCTGATTCTGGTTCTTCTTACTCCTGCTTAGAAGCTGAGCTAAGAGCCAACATGTCTTTACAGTCCAGTGAAGGAATTCAATATGCAACGTTGAATATAAAAACTAAATCAATTGTGTGACTCATGTCTAATAAAATGATCGTGTTTGCAGCTTGAGATGTAAAAATATGTTAAACAATTTAATGGATGGACGTGTGGAGGATGAGGACGGTACCACTTAAAAACCATGAAGATGGTTTTGGACCTCAATTCATATGAACAGTTACAGTATGCTACGATGGCTAGGTCTACAATTGCTATAATAGCCTCAGCATTGCAATTACCACAAACAGTTTTGCACTCAATTCTCCATCAGTGAACGGTGGAGGAGTTCAACAAAACATACTTCATGTAAAAACTGTAATGAATTTGCTTGGTTACACAACTGTACTATTTGAGCTTGTAGTATTAGCACATTTACATTTACATTTATTCATTTAGCGGACGCTTTTATCCAAAGCGTCTTACAGATGAGAGCACACTCACACACGCATGGTAGCAGAGCTGCCATGCAGGGTGCTAGCTTGCCATCGGGGGCAACTTAGGGTTCAGTGTCTTGCCCAAGGACACTTTGGCATGGGATCACCCGGGCCGGGATTCGAACCATCAACCCTACGATTAATGGACAACCCGCTCTACCGACTGAGCCACAGCCGTTCCAGAATGGCTATAGAAGGGAATTATTTATAAATCACACTCTTCGGTGTTACCCAGATGAGGATGGGTTCCCTTTTAAGTCTGGTTCCGCTCAAGGTTTCTTCCTCATATCGTCTCAGTTTCCTTGCCACAGTCGCCTCTGGTTTGCTCATTAGTGACAAGATCATATATTTAAATCTATATCCTGAATTGATATTTCTGTAAAGTGGCTTTAGGACAATGTCCATTGTTAAAAGCGCTATACAAATGTAACTGAATTTAATAGAGTAGCGCAATTGAATTTTACATGTATTTTGTAAAAGCATACTGATAATCAAACATATAACGAGCAACATACCTTTTTCTCCTTGATTTATTTTCAGCAGAAACCATATTTCATTTTCGTCCCATGCTGAGGCTTTCTAATACTTGGAGGACTTGACATGCATGTCCACGGAGTTCCATTCATACAGCATACTGAGACATACAACAGCAAGCAGGTACCTGGTAACAGTTCGATAGATTCAAGGTGAGGAGAACAGCAGGAAGTCTGGGAAACTGGTTCTGCTTGTAAACAGAAACGACAAAGGGTGTGCTTTTTGCACTGTAGTCTAAAGCAGTCTGAGTACTCAAAGCTTTTATATAAGTTTATAAGCCCATACGCTGGCTTTAAACTACAGCCACAATGTCTCTCTTTTTAAAAGCTTTAATCTTTTAGTAAAGTAAATATTTTTTTCAAAAGCAAAAAAAAAAAAAAAAAATCAAAACTGTGCCATATTTATTAAAACATGGCTGATTTTCTTACATATATTTCACTAAATGTGAATTTGTATATAAAATTACAGTAACTGCACTGCAGCCTATCAATGGAAGTTCAAATTAGTAAGTTTCCTTATGTGGAAATTTACACAAACTCAGGAACTCTCCCAAGATGTTTTTTCCCTGAACTATCCAGATTTTAAATGGATAGCACATTTCTTGTGTAAATGTTCATACAAACAACATATAAACACATTTGCTTGTATCTATCTTGATAAATGAGACCAAATATTCACATCCATCGGATTTGTGTGACAGCTTGTTATAAACTTACACGGACAATTCAGAAACAAATCATAGTCAAGTCTACAGCATCATAATTAAATCGTGCTAAGGGTTTGGATCTTGAGGGTAACTGCTTTTACCTGAAATGTGCATTTCACTTCAAACCTCCGCAGCAGTAAGCTCCAGTTCTTCAGCCTAGAAGCAGCTGGTGTTAATGACAGCATGCAAATGAACTCTCCGTTGTTGTTTTTTTTTTCCCCTGAGACTTTTTCACATTATGAGTCAACGAATGCTAGAGTCACTATGTATACTTGCAGATTTACAAAAACTGTATTTAACCAAAATAGGATTGAATGCGAAAGGCCTCAATCCTCCTCTTATTCACATGAAAGTGTTGCGCAGAACTGTAATTATCTCCCCTAACATTAGAATTATAGAGTGCAAACAGGTCAGCATAAGTGTAATTATATAGCATTAAGTCCAATATGGTTCAGTCATTTTTAGGGAGGAAAAAGGTCCTTTTCTGAACTTTCACACTCAATAGTGTGAGGAAGAATTATTCAAAAGTAACATTTTAAAAGTCTACTTGTGTAGGAACATAAAGTTTCAAAACTATCATCTAGATCAACGCAATTTGTCATTTTTTGAAGGGGTTTCTACTAGATAAACATTTATCTTGATCTACAAATTCAAACTGCATAGACAGCCCCAGAGCCAGCACTTACTCAATTGAAGCTCATGGCTATATAACTATCATATAGAGGTTGGAATCCATGAATTATAACTTTTTTGGTCTCAGCACAAACAATAAATAATGTTTCATGCATTGTTTTCCATTAAAACATTCTTTAGAAGCCTGTTAGTATTACCCTATGCCATCCTTACCTGATTTTCTTCTGTATTACACTTTCTGATATTTCATCTCATACTGTGACTGTAAAATCTAGTTTCATGGTGATGAATCTATTTCCCAGTCTGAGCCAAAGTCTCACAGCAAAGCAAAACGTAATAACATGCAAAGTCTGATGCTAGACATAGCATATGAATGTAAATTTGACTGCCTTGATTACAATTCAGTCAGTAGTGGAGTCTCAGGAGACATACACTGGTTTTGACACAATTTTATGTATTTTTATGGACAGTGACAAGGAGCAAACTTTTGTCCAGATATTGCAGGCTCTATGGAACACTGGTTCTCAACACACTCCTCAGAGACAGGCCACATTTTTTGCTCAAATCCACCTCATACAGCACAGGCTTTGGAGGAAAAAAAATGTGCAGTGTCTGGTTTCGGAACCACATTTGTAGAAGACATTCATTTATTCAACTGCATGAATTGTAGTGACAGGACATTTTTGTTAAGTGACAAAGCAATTCATTGAAAAAAATACAGGTTTCTAGGAAGTAGACAATGGCAGCTTATTAATGTTCCATTAATATTTCCATGTACCATTAATGTTCCAGTCAGAAAGAACAGTGCCTGGTGCCATGTAAATTAAACGAGTGTTCAGACAGCACGTGGCATAATTCTGCCTGTTTTTCAAACCATGAAAAGAGGCACAGCCTCTCTAATACATGTGCACACATTAAATTGCTGATCAAGGCAATAATTTTAGGGCACAATGTTATTTGAGCAGTTAAATGTTTAATGTGATTAGGCCAAGCGGGTGACCTACTTTAGGATCACAGAGTTCTCGCGCCTGTTCATTCAGAATTGGAGGAAAAATCAGATGATAAAAGCCATGTTTATCTGTATTAAATGATTTCCTTCAATTACAGTTTATCACCATGGACCTCATGTTAAACATGCCTTATGTCACAATTTACACTATGTTAATGTGTGCATGATAACTGATGCATAGTATATAAAGTAATTGTATATTAAATATTTACATGAAGTATTTCAGATGGCTGTAAAACATGAGCATGTTGTAAATAAAAAAAAAAAAAAAAAAAACAAAAGATGAAATAAGAACTTGTATGATTTAATCTAGTAATTCTAAAATAGCTTCAAATAATTCATAGTGCAAAGAAATGCCATTAAAGGCATCTGTTTTTGTATATTTTGAGCTATACAATTAAATTTCTCATTGGCTTGTGAGCAGGTGAAGCTTAGACAATGATTTGGATAAAAGCAAAATGTACCAAATAATTATAGAACTAAATTCAGAGACTAACAGCATCCAAATATAATAAAGCCATAAACCATTTCTACTGAATTTAATTAGGTTCATTTATTATCACCTCCTTTTTTTTCCACAAGGTAAGCCAAAAAAATTTATTTGGCAAAATATTTGTCATATCCTATTCAGATCTGTGAGCTGCATAGACATACTTCTCTTGTAGGAAATAATGGGTTTACTACAGAGATCTTGGTCCTTGGTTTGGCTGGTGATAAGGCACAGTTAGGTTTATACGGACATCTGTGGCAGCGGTATTTTGTTGTACAATCCAAGCACTTGGATTGTAAAGGTAAAAACTTGTCTTTGGTCTTCACTGTTTAGATAAAAGCTTCTGAAGGACTAAGAGTCATCTCTGCCCACTTCCCCGGCCTCAGGTCTCTGAGACAGCAGGAACGACTCCCACACTGCCAGACACTGCAACAGAACACACATTCATAATGACATTAGCATCAAGCCTGTGCCTATGCCACTTTTTTGTCTAGATAGCACTGCAACTGCAGAGTAATGAGAAGCTATTTGAAAGCTGACATGAGGGGTGACACATGGCGACTTCCAATTTAGCACCCGATTTCATTCCCTGGCTGTGGAGGGCTGCAGTCTGTGTCATTTATGTGTCACTTTCCAAGCTCAAGATTAATGTCTTTCCAACATCGCTAACCTCCTCCTCCCCCAGAGCCCACAAACTTTCCTGCCACTTCAGAATAGCCCACTGCGGCTGCCCGCCTGTCATAACACTTAATCAAGATCACACCTTACCAAAGGAGGCAGATGAGCTTTGACCTTTTTAAAAGCACCTGAGAGATTGAAAGGAGCGGCCAAATTAGGAGAGTTATGTGTGCTCTTTTGATGACGTGTATAAAATTCAGGTAAATACAACACCCATCCTTTTATGCCTGCCTCTAGAATAAAGGTCAATAAATAATGAAAACCAAAGTGTTAGGGGTTGATTAATATGATAAACAAGCGACATGGGGTGACTAGCAGAGAGAGTGTGTATAAAGGTAGAATAACAAGCTTTTCTTTGCTCTTATCCACGTGTGTGTGATATCTGAAAATAAATCCACCTGACCTGTCAAAGGACAGGTTCCAAGATCGCATGTTGGTTGACTTCTCCAATTCCCTAAACATCATTCCACATCAATCCTGACATAGTGAGTGAGCAAGTCAACATTTTTTTTATTATCTTTCTGAAATGTGATTTAAGAAAAAAAAGGAACACATGCTAAGGCTGCCAATCAATGCCTGATGTGATTTATTACCTTAATCATCCGACTGAAAAAAAATGTAAATCACAAAAGAAAAAGCCAACTACTTCAAAAATGAAGAAACCGTTTTTTCTGTCAGAACCAAATTTACACAGTACATAAATAAGACTGAGAAAGCTCAGCGTCAAAGTGTGATTCTCCATCTTAAGGGCAAAAATATAGGAGGGAGCTGAGAAGTGGCTGCTTTACTCACTTCTGAGACTAACTTTGGGCAATGGGTCACCGACACCCTCGGGCTAGGGATGATCAAACTGACAGCTGATGGAGATGATGAGCTGCCAAGTGGCGCTGAGCGTTGTTATGCTTTGCTGTGTGACATGGGCACACATCAAAAAGAAAATTTTACTCAGATCTCATGAGGAGCACTGGGGGGAAAAAACGAGCTGGAAAAAAAAAAATCAGACGGACGTGAGAGTGAAGTCTAGAAGCACTGATGTAAAATTAAATGGAAAGAAAATCACATGGAATGTCTTAATACCGTCGTCTTTTAAATTCAGGAAGATTTTTTGCAGAGGGTCTGCAACAGTGTGCACCAAAACAAAGCCAAAAAAAAAAAAATGCGTTCATGATTAGCAGCCAGGTGCTAGGACATAATGGCATGGGTTTTTTTTGCAAGCATCTGCAAAGGTGAAACTGGTCTCAGCTCATTTACAATGAATGAATATGCTGATACTTTCTGATATAGTATCTGTATCAAGATGCACAGCTGCCAGTATGGGGTGGGTGAAGCCATAGCAGAGGTTAGAGACTCATTAAGAGGCCCAAGGCCTCTGACCTGCTTCACCCCCACCTGTTACGAGAGAGTGCAGATAAACAGATTTAATCAGGGAACAATACAAGTGGTGTAGAATAAATAAAATCAGCTAGTCCTGCACATAAAAAAGATATGCATAAGTACTCATATGCCCACACACAATTCATGAGAAGCTAAAGTTCAAAGTACAGAAAGAGAGGAGATGGAAAAACCTCTGTACAGCATGGCAAACAGCAATGCTACTGAAAACAAAGAGGCACCGAGTGTTGATTTCAAAGAGGAAACATCTAGTATAAAGCCCTCATACAATGAATAATTGAAGGCCTATGAGTATCCTCTGCTGTGTCCCATGTCCCACAAGATATGTTTCTCATGCAGTGTTTAAAAACCCGAAAAAATGCCCTGCACTGTCTAAATTAAGTCTAACACTTAATGACAGGATCTTTGTCTTCCCCATCTCTGAGCAACATCCTTGTTGCTATGGTGTCTCCATGGCAATCCTATGAACTTGCCATCTTATAGTATGCGGCTGCTGTGCCCACAGTGTTGTACAGACTACAATGCAAATTGCTCAACAAAAATTACAATCTCAACCCAAATAGTTAGACAGGCTTAAATGCATGCATGCGTGTGTGTGTGTGTGTGTGTGTGTGTGTGTGTGTATATATATATATATATATATATATATATACACATATATTATATATACACATATGCACACATATATACACACACACACGCGCACGCATTTAAGCCTGTCTAACTATTTGGGTTGATATTGTAATTTTAGTTGAGCAATTTGCATTGTAGTCTGTACAACACTGTGGGCACAGCAGCCGCATACTATAAGATGGCAAGTTCATAAGATGGCAAGATGGCAAATTCTATTTTTTATATTATATATATATATATATAAAAAGAAAATGTGTCCAGCCGATCAATTTAAAGTGTGATGTTAAAATTGTGTCTAAAAAGAGCGTTTCTTTTCATATTTCAAACATAAATGTAAAATCTGAGTGACAAAACCATACCCTACATGTGCCTCTCATTTTGTTCACAGAGCCAAAATACGATATCGCAAAATGAAATCCAATTTAACTTGGACATATTAATAATACGTATTGAAATGGCACACACTATTTTTTTACCCGTCAGTTGCTACAGAACTCACACTTCTTCTGTTTTGATACTTCCTCCAGATTCTTTTCATCTCCTCACCTGCAAACTTCCCTACCAACCACCCCCCTCACTTTCATCTCAGGTTTCCTAATCTCTAACAACTGCTTCACTTTTTTGTACATTTGCTATTATCTGGTAATATTCTTTCCAAGGAAGGGTAATATTCTTTTCCATAAAAAGGTACGCTGTGGACACACTTAGTACCCACACAATCATCTCCCACTCTCTGAGTAGTTTCCTCCATTTGCCTCAGCTTATTGATTCCATTCTTGTGCACATTAATGATTCAAAGAGTTCAGGAATGCCACATGCTTCCAAATAGCCCACCTCATCTCTTGCATTTCAACTCCGAAAGTCAAGTCCCGGCTTTATTCTCATTTTATAAGCACAGACCGATATGGCCTTTCATTGTGTCACTACACCTCAGACTCCTCTAAACTGTCTCAGCTTATTAAGGACGGGCTGCCTCACATGGCCCCTCTCCCTCCTACTTCCACTTTGTTATTGCGGCCTGTATATCTGATATCAAACAAAAAAGGGCCTTGGGGTGATGCAGTCAACAGTGATATAAGTAAAATAAATAACAGTAACAATATTAACAGGCTTAACTGGTTCATCTCCCCACTCTGGTGTCTCTATAATGGATAGCTGTTTTACTTAAAAGATCCTGCGCAGTATGTACACTTCCATGCAGTACACAGTGTCTCAGACTATAGCACAAGGATGTCTACTAATAAAAAATATATATTCAAGTCAAATATGAGAAACTGTAATCAGGGGAGAGATCTTCTGATGAGTTGTCTTGTGTAGTTGATATGTGTCAAGGGTGCTCACACTGAAACTGAGGCACAGCATCTACAAGCATGTGTTCCTTATTAACGTTAAGGTTCTAATTAGTAAAACCTGGTACTGTTGTGCATGGTTGGAATATGCACACAGATAACATGCTAATCACACTTACTATAGTTACCCATCTCCAGTAGATCTATGAAAGCACAGGGAGACCTCAAAGGGCTACACAGACAGTGAGAGTGATGATAGATCACAGACTTGTCCCAAAATGTCCCCAAATGCTCCCCTACAGAATGGATTGTGCCATCAGTGCTTGGGTCACAATTCCTGATTCAACTCTGAGAAGTCAAGTGTCGAGCTGTGGGGAGCAAATAAAAAAAGCAGGGTACGCACCTAATAACATATCACAATATCTCACCTCTCTTAAGATGGAAATACTAGTCTTTCTTTAAGGCCTTGGTGGCTCATTACTTATACTAAGCTGGCGGAGGATATACAAATGAAATACTACTACCCTCTACTGGCAAATGCCCAAAGCAAGGATGCAAATGACTCTAGGCTTACAGCCACATATATCTATCGAATACTTTTAGTAATAAATCCAAATCTTTAGTCTGGTTACAAAAAAAATAAAATAAATAATAATAATTTGCAAAGCTTTATAAATACGGTACATAAGGACACTTCATAAATGACTTTATAACAGAGGGTGCTAATCTGCCTCACTGTTTCCCAGAATGGGAGTGTAGATCTGTAAAGTAAATCTACAGTATGGTTGATTAGCCTCCTTCCACCTCGGTCTTCATGATACAACCTCTGCTGTATCTTCTGTCTTTCAGAGAGCACTTTTGGAACAGGTCATTGCTCACCTTTTCATAGTATTCCACATTCTTCTCTGCTGTTTGGGTAAAGATTGCTCTCAGGTCAGCCCTCATGCTCTTCTGCCAACGGCTCCAGTCCCCTTTCAATGTGTTATTGGCCCATTCCAGTCTGTCTTCCAGCTTTTCAATGTCTTCCTTTATCTGCACATGCACACAACACCATCAGATAGCGACACACACCCACAACAACTAGTAACCCGTCTCATACAAATTCAGAAGACTAGTTTATCCACTGTTGTGGCACTGAAAATGAAGACATTTTCTGGCTTTCATTACAGACTGTGCACTTTGATCAATACTAATCTGGGATGATCAAAATGGCACACTCTGTTGAATTTTCCCATACAATGTCTCACTGTAATTATAATCATTTGTTCCTTTGCACATTACACAAGTTCTGAATGTATGTAAGGGAGGTCCTGTCACTCTTCCAATGACAAATCCGAATCAAACTTTAAAAAGTGTTCTTAGTACAATCAACAGCCCAGTCGTTATGTAGACAATAGTACAATGGTTCTCTTGTTGCTGCATCACATTGATCAGACCACTATATCAGATATAGCTATATTAGAGTAGCTTCCTAACAGCTTGCCTTCTAAACTAATGCTCTCTTGGGTCCAATTGGCTTCCAATACCACATAAGAAGTATTACTATCCACACACTGGAACTCAAAGACAAAGATTGGTAAACAGACTAATCGACGTCTATGCTGCTGAAGGCTCTTGGGGATGATGGTGTCAGATTAGCAAGCTGTGAAGCAGTGAAGAGCTTTAGAAAATCAGGCACTTATTGACAGCTAAGCTGATGAAGGTCGAATGCTGCGTGTTTGCCGCTGCTTCTGCCTAGGTCCCTTCTGGATGGTGTGTTTGTACACACTCTGATTAGGTGAGGCTATGGAACAGGAGATGCTTTGGGTGAATGGGGTTGTTACACAGAGGGAGGGAGGAAGAGGTGGCATAATCAGTAACTGTCTGGCACTGCTTCTCCCCTGTGACAAGCAGGACGAATCATTAGTGACGCTGATCTGCCCTCACTGTCATTACAAGACGCACAGGCACCTTAATAATAATGAACGCACTAGTTTATACGCGCACACACACACACACACACACACACACACACACACACACACACACACACACACAGTTCTGAGGACACATAGCTACATTTAATCATATCACAGGACAGTCTTCTTAATTGAAACATTATACATAAAATCATAGTCACTGCTGCCTTTTGGTACCACGGAACCGAGTAGGTGAATGGAATGAAGGTTTTCCATTCATGTTCATTTACCTTTACTGCCATCTACAGGAAAGAAAATTGCATCACACTGAGATAAAAAAAAATCTCTGGAAACAAGGGCACAAGAAAAGATGAAATGCAATGGAAAATAATCAATAAAAAATAAAATCATGTCATTCGCCATTGCATGTCATTTTTAAGATAAACAAATGTTATTTATATAGCACCTTTCTCAAACCCAATGTCACTTTACATCAGGATAATAAATAATAATAATAATAATTTAATAATAATAATAATGATAATAATTTATCAATTTGTATAGCGCTTTTTTACAATGGTACATTGTCTCAAAGCAGCTTTACAGAAATATCATTTTTACATTTACAAGCGACTTACTAATG
>JAFFST010025679.1:10726-24377 GCA_022414735.1 Noturus placidus | reverse complement strand
CCCCAAAGAGTGCGTGGTTACGCCCATGAGTTACATTTCTTTCAAATCCTTAAAAGGAGCGGATTCTCGCTTCTTTTACTGCTGGGTTTTATATCACAGCTCTGTGTCTGAGTTTGCAGATTAAAACATTCTTATGTCTACAATCAATATTGTGTTTGCAGCCCCGAATCATGCTTTGAACTTGAGGAAACCATTGCTTGGAAGTATTATCTGCTTCTGCCATCCATCATTGCTTCAGTTCTGATACACTCAGGAGGTGCTAATGCACTTCAGTAACCCGCCTTTAATACGCCGTCTCTTCACGTAATCATCTACACTAAGCCAGTCTATTTTAAAGCCCTGGCTCTGTAGTCTATAAATATATGCTGAACACAATATCAGTTAATATTATCATATAATCACATGCTAAACATAATACATAGTTGGTTAATAACTGAACGTTGCATTTTCGTAATAACATATTCTTCATATAAAGCATATAAAGTCGAAACCCCTTAGTCGAAACCCCCCCCCCCCCAAAAAAAAAAAAACCCCGAATCTGAGGCTCAAATATTTTAAAACATAGCTAATACATTTTTATTTTATTTTTTTTTTTGGTATTCAGTGTCTGGTTTTGCCAAACGTATCTAACTGGAATCCAGGACAGCTGAGAAAATGTGCTATGGAAGATGGGGAAAATAATGGAATTGAGTGGGAGAGTGATAGTTGGTATTTCGGGAATGTTACTGATGACCATTATTCCCAAAAATGTCATCCAGATATACATCAGAACTCAGTAATGACGTCATTTCCAGGCACATCTGTGCTTCATCAAATGAACACGATGATGATGCATCAGTTCCGACTCCACCCAAGTTTCATATGAAATGTTTGGTTCTTTTAAGACAGTTGTTGGATGTGTCATATTTTTCCCCACTGTGGATTAGAAGTGATGCTTTTGTTTCTCATTTTTGTATGGAACAGAATTTATTTTAGGTTTCGTAAATGCTACTGAAATTCCCATTGCTTTGATAATTTATTTAGCTGATCCGCATTAAACGTTATACAAACACAAAACTCTGCTTCCAGCACAGTGTAGTAAAATGTAGGCTAGCTTTCGCTACTTTTTTATACTGGTATTGTATGAAAATGAGGACTTACCGGGATTCCAGGCGTGACGTGGTGCGACGCACTTTTGCTCTTTGTTCTTCGATTGGACACTCTTTTTACTCTGGTTACTAGTACATATGCTTTCTTTTTTAGAAAGTAAATGTATGTTTGAACGAACTTGCTCGGTGAAAAGATATACGACTCGTTTGTTCACGCCTTAGCCTCGAGTCTTCGTGACAGCGCTGTAGATATTTTCAGGACCACGGCCAGCTCCTCATGTTTATATTTCGGCCCCCTTGAGCTCACGTGACCGCACGTCACCGCTGCTCATTGACGTCAGCACTCCATTGATAAGAATTTCGGTGTGGCTCTAAGCCCGAGCTCTCGCTACGCTGCAGTGCCTTGATGAATGAACGGAAACGACATGAATGAAATAAAGCATTTTCCTGCCGAAGGGTGGCCTAGAGATAACACAACGGCTGGAGGAGAGGGGCCCGGAAGAAGTCGTTGGAGTCCAATATATGATTTGTTACCCTTAAATTTAGTGCATTTCGCTCTTTCCCATGGTTAGTTGGCGAGCAATGAAGACTAATATAGAGAGTAAGCAAACAGAGTTTAACAGAGTTTGAAAAGGAAGAAATCAGGAGCTCGAGGATCCGTAACTGTTATTTCTCTCTGGTAGACGGAAGAATGCTGGTACTGCATGTGTCTATGGAGGTTTACTGTTATTCATTTTACCCATCTCCTATAAGTACATCTACTGTAGCCTGTTGAGCATCTCTATAACCTTGAAAACGTTTCGCTTCTCATCAGCTTTGTAGTGGGTTAGTATTAGCGCACCGATTGCCACTTTTGTTATTAACTTTATTTAATTAGGCCTATAGGCTACTATCAGCACACTTGTAAGTCATCATTGCGTGCCCTACTACTTGTGACATAAGATTGTTGTCTGAAATGGGATAGGGATTAAATATATGTCTCATTTTAGCTACAGCTGGAGGCCTTTGCTACAGCCACCAAAATGAACTAGACACAAAAATATTTCCAAGAACAATGTTTCGATAATAAAAATATGTCGATCTCTTCTGTTATTGAGTGTTCCCGTATTTAATTGTCAACATGATATTAATTAATGAATGCTCGTTAAGTTTGGTGTGTACCTGGAAAACTTTTACTCTTAAATAATGAAACGATATTGGTTGTGTGTTCCTGCAGGAGAGAGAGGTGATGCCAAGCTAGTAGGTTCTAATACATTATAGACCACTCAGCATTAGAGAAAAATGTGTTTTCAGTTCCTAGTCACACTCAGTGACTCATCTCTCTCTCTCTCTCTCTCTCTCTCTCTCTCTCTCTCTCTCTCTCTCTCCTTATATTTGCACTCGAACACGCAATATTGTTCATTTGCTGGAGAGAAATGGAACAGAAGATAAGTGCATAACTTCAAGACATGAATACAGGCCTGTCAGAATATAACCTGGTAATGAATTTTCTTTCTTTCTATTTCTTTCCAGCTTGTGGCCACTGAATGTGGTATGGATTGACATTTAAGTCAATATTTCGAGCGTTGATTTCTCACATTAAATTGTCTTATTGGGAAAGGGGAACCAAGCATGACAAATGGCATTACACTGGTTGTGAAGCCATTGCCCGGTTTTGCTGGAGCACATAGCAGTATTGATTTAGTGTTTCTGACTGGAGGCGATAGGCTCAGCTCCAATGCAGAATTTGCTCTTGCCTATGTCTGCTCTGCCATTTAGTGGTTTTATGTTTGAGAGTCTTTTGACAGACTTTTATTAGTCTCTCAACAATGAATATAGGCCTGTGTTTTTTAGACTTGACGTGATTATATGGCATTGTGATGATGGTAAAAAAAAAAGGGATGAAGAGTTCGGCAGTTCAGTTTTGTCAAAATAAGATTTCAAGCTACAGCAAGTAAGGAATAGTCTAATCCAAAAGAGGTGGTGTAGGCCTTTCATAAATGTTAAATGACTGTATCCTTACAGAAAGCTTCAATAAATCAACTAGGATATGTTTTCTTAATTAAATAACAACACATTTTTAGTCAGTTTATTAAATATTTCTCACATGAAATCATAAGCCAGACCATGGGCGTAACCACGCACTCTTTGAGGGGGTCGTGACCCCCCCAATGTTCAGGAAATACCAATCTGTCCCCCCCAATATACAGGAGAAAATATTCTCTATATGTTCCGCATTAAATTTCCCTGCAAACGGATCTGTCTTTTCTTCATCTATTCTATTTATTTTATTGATCTATTTATTTATTTGTAGTCTTTTTTAATATATTCACGTTTGTTACGGAAAATATGCCCCCCACCTCCAATTGTACACTTGGTTTCGCCCATACTAAACGCAAGTTCGGTGATGTATTTTAGCAGCTCGGTCGGTGATGTATTTTATCACCATTTCCCCATGTTGTGGGAGCTTCTATCACTCAGAAACCACGTGACTTCAAACAGTAACTGTAATCCTAAACCTATGTTCTACATATACAAAATTTCAGTATCACATTTTGGAAGTTTGGCTGCGCGGGGGGGCATCAGCGCGTGGACCCCCCCAATGTCCATAACATGGTTACGCCCTTGAGCCAGACCTGTCAGGGGAGATAAACGGATATAAGGGTTCTGTACAGGACAGTGACCACATTTCCCTCTGCATATTTCAATCTGGTACCACCGTAATGACTTAAAGGAGGCATGCATCTGAAAAAGAGGCCAATGTTGAAATCAATTCAGAGCATGAGGAATTATCCTCTGATGAGGAAACTGATGTGCAGCAAAATGCTGAAGGGGATATTTAAAAAATGCCTAAATAGCATGGTCCTTCTCAAAATAGAATGTATGCAGGCCTTCATCAAAACATTGCCCCAAATTTGGAACACACAATTGTATAGAATGTATTTGTATGATTTAACATTACAAATTTCCTTCACTGGAACTAGTGAGTCCAAACTTGTTCCAGCATGACAATGCCTCTGTTTACAAAACGAGATCCATGTGGAGCCAAGGTTGGTGTGGAAGAACTTGAGTGGCCTGCACAGAGCGCTGACTTCAACCTCACTGAACACCTTTGGGATGAGCAGCTTGAATGTTGACTGCACCCCAGTGCCTGACCTCACTAATGTTCATGTGGCTGAATGAGCAAATCCACAGCCATGCTCCAAAATACAGCCAAAAGCTTTCCCAGAAAAGTGGAGGTTATTATAAAAGTAAAGGCGGGCTAAATCTAAAATGGAAGTGTTTTAGGTGTTGTGCGTGCTGAGATGCTTTTCTGCTCACCACGGTTGTAAAGAGCGATTACTTGAGTTACTATATCATTCCTGGCAACTTGAAACAATCTGGCCATTTTCCTCTGGCATCTTTTATGAACAAGGTGTTTCCACCCATAGGACTCTTGCTCACTCAATGGGGTTTTTTGTACCATTCTGTGTAAACTCTAGAGACTGTTGTGTGTGAAATTCCCAGATCAGCAGTTTCTGAAATATTCAAACTGGCAAATCTGATACCAACAACCATGCCATCAGCAAAGTCACAAAGATCACATTATTTATTCATTCTGATGTTTGATATGAACATTACCCGAAGCTTTTTTTTTTGCATTGCACTGCTGCCACATGATGGGCTGATAACTGCATTATGATAACTGCATGAGGATAACTGAATGTTCATAACTGCATGAATGCGCAGGTGTACATATGTTCCTAATAAAGTGGACGGCGAGTGTGTAGCCTATGCTACGAGTGAATCGTTGAGGAGGGGGGATTAACTGGATTTGGTCACACATGAAATGGCGGACACTGTATTTTTACATGTTTGTCAGGAACGAGTTGTCACTGTGCTTGAATGCCCGGAGATGTTAAACTTGCACAGAGGCTGTCATTTGTTCCCATAAAGGTCGTAAAAACTTAAAAGCAGATCATTAACAGCCATCTGTTTGTGGAACCTTATACTGCCATTACACCGCCCTCGACATTTCGCCGCGTTGGCGGGCTTGTGCGCGCGCTGACGCTGGAGACTGATCAGCAGCGCTCGCGCCTCTGACTCGGAGTTAATGAGGCGGTATGCTCTTACCGCCAAGATCAATCTCTTTCTCTCAACAGCCATCCTTTCTCTTCCGAGGGCGTTCTTCTTCAAATTTATAATCGAGGCAAACCCGTGGGAGACTCGTCCTTAGTCGTTTAATGCCACCCGCCTACACGCGCGTGCAAACCACCAAACAAAAAAGAAGAGTTTCTAGGGCTTCCCCCAATTTCCAAACAGTGCGCGTGCGTATATTAAAATCCCTTTGTATTCAGTATATCGGAAACAATTTCTGATATATTGATAAACTTGAGAGAGTGGACACATTTGCTGTATTTGATATATTGACTGCTACATTGTTATTGGTTTTAAATGAATCCCATTGCCGAGGAGGATTTTCCTATTTATTCCCTAATCATTGGCTGTGCTTTTCGTCAACCCTATAGTAAAATAATCTATAGTAAAATAATCTATAGTAAAATAATCTATAGTAAAAAGTAGCCGCAATCACTGACAAAATAAAAGGCTATAGATAACGACAATTCACACCATAATGTAAGCACCTGAAACCCTAACTGCTTGAGACCAACTTCACACAAGCACCAGCGTACATATGAATCATTCAGGTTTTGGTTAGTTGACACTGGCCATACCAAGAACGTTTAATATAGGACATTTTGCAGAAATAATAATTCTCTGTTGTGTTTACTGTGTTTGTTTTTTATTTTTATTTGGCCACCTATAACTCATTATTTTTGCTCTTTTCAACTCGGGTAATATCACAGACTTGTGCAGTTAAAGTAAGCAACTTCACCCATAATGTTCTCAATTCCTTATAGTTCCTTACACTTATGTAAAGATGCTCAAATGCGGTCCTGGAAGCTGAGTATTGCACAACTTTTGGATTTCCCTGTTTTGCCACACACACACACACACACACACACACACATATGCACAAACAAACGCACATATGCATACATACACACACACACACACACACACGCACATATGCATACACACACACACACACACACACACACACATACACATATGCACACATATGCACAAACACACACATGCACATATGCATACATACATACATACACACACAGACACACACATATGCAGATATATGCACAAACACACTCGCAGATATGCACACACACACACACACACACACACACACACACACACACACACACAGACACCCATATGCACAAAACACGCACATATGCATACACACAAACACACACACACACACACACATATGCACAAACACACACACACACACACACATGCACAAACACATACCCACATATGTATACACACACACACACACACACACATGTGCACAAACACACACACACACACAGACACACACACACACACACACACACACACACACACACACACAATGTTCATTGCAGCTAATTAATGCTATGCCTCTCTAACCCTAACCTCAGTAACTACAAGAAAAACGTGTTCCCTTTTTGTGCCATCTTTTTCTTTTTTTGAAAGTTAATTTTAAATAAAAGCTGCAGGTTTGTAAAAGCTGTTTTCATTGCTCTGACCAGTCAAATGTCTCCACAAGGTCAAATGTGTCAGATATTCTTATACCTGTGAGGACATGTCACTTGTGTCTAAAAAACAACAATATCATATTAGCTACATAGTGAGATATTAGCAAATGTTTTGTTACCTTAAATAGTATGTGTAGTAAGTAAATCGGAGTTATACTATCCTTTTGTAATTCTATATTTGCATAGTACTGCATAGTATTAACTGTCTCTGCACATTGAAACTTATTGAGTGCTCATATGTTTTTCCCATCCTCCTCATACTGCAGTATGACTTGTATTACAAAGTAGACTATTCAGTAAGGCAACTGCTGATCATAGCTGCTGTTTGAGAGCTTGTGTGCTAGGTGATGTATTACATGGCTGTAGAAAGCATTAAATAGTGCTTATTATCATTTATATTTTAAGTATATTTATATGTAATATTTTCTAATATGGCCACTGTGTTGAAATACGTCAATGTATTTTAAAAAGCGTCTGTTAATCTATCTTATTGTTACTCTATCTAGCACAATTGTTAATCTATCTCATCCTTTTTAAGCCTTATTTTAGTTCATGGCACTCTTTCTGCATTACAGGTATTCCCAGCCTGTTAAGCTCTTTTTGGAGTAAGGATTTTATCTTTAATCAGTCTATAAATAAATGAATGATTCAGTGTTTGGCTGGGCTCATATAGCCTTTCTCAGAGCTGGGCAGTGTGCCACACACAGGCAACCAGAGCAAGAAAAATGATGACACTCAGCATAAAATAAATTTTGTGTGTGCAGTATTTTATCTTCTCAACATTATAATGTCTGCACTCTTCACTAAAAGTATGTGAAAGTAAGATGAACATCTAAACATCATGTCAGTGTTATTAGTAGAGCTGCAATCTGAAATGTTGTAAATGTAGACCCTGCACTTGATTATTACAATATTATACATTATTACAAGACCATTCAGGAAAATTATAAAAACAAATAATCAGATATTCACATGATATTAATGTGCCAGGTGTGTGGCTCAGTTTGTAAATGTGACTTTTGTTAAAGGTTTCATACATATTTCTCATTCTCATTCAGGTTTTGGTTAGTTGGCACTGGCCATACCAAGAACCTTTAATATAGGGCATTTTGCAGAAATAAACATGCATTCATATTGTCTTATTTTCTGTTAATTCTCTCATTATTTTTGCTCTTTTCAACTCGGGTAATATCACAGACTTGGTGCAGTTAAAGCAAGCAACTTCACCCATAATGTTCTCAATTCCTTATAGTTCCTTACACTTATGTAAAGATGCTCAAATGCGGTCCTGGAAGCTGAGTATTGCACAACTTAGGGATTTCCCTGTTTTACCACACACACACACACACACACACACACACACACACACACACACACACACACACACACACAAATTAAGCCCATAAATTAACTGATGAGTTGAATCAAGTGCCTTGAAGGAGGTAAATCACCAAACTGTGCTGCATCCTGTTCTACTGCAGTGGAAATTAATTTACAACAAGCCAATAAAAAGACTTCTGGTTATATAGATGTCCTTACATCACAGCGTCCCAGGGCATAGCATCCCAATCACACTGATTGTGAGATTATTCATTAGGAATTTCCTTTATATTCCTTTATTTTCATTATATTGACATCATATTGGCATGACACTACAGCAGGGAATGCTAGAAACCTGCTGTATTTATTTTGTACATTTCAACTTTCCTGTAATTGGAAGGCTTTCTACAATTCTACAAAATGTTAACATGAATGCTTTTTGAGCTTGGTGGCTGATTTTGACCCATAGCAGTCCTGATCCATTACTCACATTTAATCACATCCTTCTCATTTCTCATTTTCACTGACACTTTCCCTCTTTTCCCTTTACTTTGATTGTCTCCAACATCTTATCTCCACTCCTCTATTTTCTGATTCTATTTCTAATTATTAGCTTCACAGAACTTCTCAATTACGTTTTCATTCAACAACATAAAAAATAGATTTATTTTCCAGGCAGAGAAAAGACCACACTGCTATATCAGTCTCTATATTTTATTACTTGTGGAATAGATAACGAGAGATTTCTCTTGACATTTATCCTAAACTTTACACTTATAAGGTCTCTGAATTTTACCCAAGCCTGAAGCACTCTCTTTTGAGTTGATTGAAAAATGATTTATTGAGAATGTAAATAGCAGAAAAATGGAATGGGTTGAAATTGAAAGTTGTCCGGAAGCAAGAAGTGATGGAAGGGTGGGAGATGGGAGCTCTGTGGGGTGTGACAAAGTCACTGAAATGAGGAAGGAGAGAAGAGAGAGGAGAGGAAATGACAAACGGAAAATTATGTGCAATTCAGAGAGTTTAATATGATCTACACAGGAATATTTGTGCATGAGATATTCAAATTTTCTATGTAGATATTAACTTGTGGCATTCTGTAATTCACATTCATTTCAGTTGTCATGTCTAAATGGATTTAATCTCTCTCTCTCTCTCACTCTCTCTCTCTCTCTCTCTCTTTCTCTCTCTCTCTCTCTCTACTTGTAATCACACACCCCCACTCCACCCAACTGTCGTAGTCACTGAAACAGTGCTGGAGAATTGATGTTATTAAAACTGACAATTTACTATTGGACTCTCTCCTACACATTTTCACTCCTCACTGCACATGTGTGGGTGGAGAAAGAGAGGGATAGCCACTGTGGTTCCTGAGTTCTACAGTTTTTCAGTGTCAGCACACACACACACACACACACACACACACACACAAACTTGCTGTTCTGACACTCTTGACTCAGACTCAAACTTCTGGAAGTTTTTTTTTTCAACACACATAAAATTTAAAGCATATCCAGTGGTAATTATAATGCCTATAATTCACACTGGTATTTTACAGGAAAATTTCTGATATATTTCTGATATGCACAGCATTATAATGGTTGGCATCCAAGTGGTGCTATCCAGCTACGTTTGGTCCCTAGCTGGTTCAAGTCACACCAAGATACATCGGCCAAAGCAGTTTTATGTGAATGCTCTCTCTTTCTCTCTCTCTCTCTTTCTCTCTCTCTCTCTCTCTATCTCTCTCTCTCTCTCTCTCTCTCTCTTTATCTTACTCACTCTCCTGATATGCACAGAAGTAGCTTATGAATTCACAATCCTGTGCAACATAACACAACATCTCACATGGTAAGATATCACTGGCTCTCTGTGGTTAGGAATGGTATGAAACACAGAACCAGGTTTGAATAATCCCCTCTGGTTATTCAATTTGAAAAAGGTTGTTTGGCTCAGTAAGAGAACCATAGTCAGTAGTGCAGCTTGTCTGCAGTATGACAAGCTCACAGGTTGCAGTATTACCAAGGAGCATATCCAAGGGCTAGTATGGAGTCTAAAGTGAGGTAAATGTTTGTATCTGTGTATGGGGGGGGGGGGGGAAACCTCTGAAGGATATCAGAAGAGTTACAGATGGAAATACATACAGAAGGAGGAAATGCAGAGTGGAGGGTAGTGCTGTGTGATGACAACATATATGATCAACAAGAATCCAGGTGAAATAGCAAAAAGATAAAAGGATATTTATAAGGGGTTTGCAATGTTAAAGTGAGCAAAAAGAGCATGGAGTGAAAGAAAGAAAGAAAGAAAGAAAGAAAGAAAGAAAGAAAGAAAGAAAGAAAGAGCAGAAGCAGTAAATGAGACCGGGAAGAAGAGAGGGAGGGAGAGAGAGATAGGGAGAACGAAGTGGGGTGCGGATCCCCGGGGGCTGTATGACTCATTCTCCTGCTGCTGGCTTGTGCGTCACTGGTGCGTGGCTGGAGGAGGAGATAGTGTGCTCTGTGCATTTAATTACCGCCTGCCAATTTATACACACTATAGTGACACACACACACACACACAAACACACACACACACACACACACACACACACACACACACACACAATCAAGGAACTGAAAAAGGTCAGCTGAGCTTGTTCACACGCATGCAGCAATAGAATCATGCTGTAACTGTTACAACGGCAACACAATGGTCCTGCCATCAGTAACTAGGGGAAAAAGGGCTAACCCAATCACAAAAGCAAAGGAGACATGCAAGAAGCACTGCTCCCAAAATCACATCCTTTTTTGTCAGTGTTGCAATATGTACTGTGAGTGTGTGTTTATATATGAAGAAAACAGACATAATGCCCCAGTCTCTCAAATGAGTAAACTACTGTTGAAGCAGATGAGGGAACAGCTTGTAGCAATGACAGTGACGGGCCCTGTTTGTTTCTCTGGGAAGTGATCCCATTGCTTCTAGCAAACACATCCAGTATGTTCAAGATTAAAAATGACATCTTATACTGTTGCAATATTAAGTACTGTTACAAAGCAACTGGATTGATATGTCAACAATAGAGATAATTGTTATTGTACATGCATTGAGACCAATTACACTGCCTCTACACTGGACAGTGTACAAGAATATTTAAATGCTAGAATTTTTGAAGTGAACATCAATCAAATAACATAAGTTCTTACAATTTTGTCATCTGTAGTGACAATGAAAAAAAAATAATGCCCCGGCCGCTGGGAAAGTATAGAAAAGCACACTTTTTCGAAAATGCTTGAACAGATAAGTTGAACAATCAGGTTTTTGGAAAGAAATAACTGGTAATTGAGGTGCAGGCCAATTATATTTCCTCAGATGTCTATGCCTGAATAAATCTTCTCTCATATGTTTCTGGTTTTGATATTAATTTGCAGCACATGGTTGCATGTCACGATTCCTCCTGGAGACAGTGCGTATGCGCACTGCACCATCGCTTTCCGAGAGCGAGGCTCATTGACGTTTCGCCGGCACGCGCATGCGCACTGCACCGTCGCTTTTCGGGAGCAAGGTTCATTGCGTTTCGCCGGCACGTGGACTTTGTTTTGGTTCTCGGGTTTTCCCCGCCCTGTGGACCACGTAGGTGGAGACTCTTGACTCCAGATCCCGTCAGCCACTGCAACACACTAAGAGACTCGGGACTTCAGGTCCCAGCAGCCACGGCAGCCCATTAATAGTCACATGTTTGTGTGCACCTGTTTCTTTGTTTTGGGTAATGAGCACTCGGGTGTATATACGCGTCACCCAGTGACTGTCTTTTGTCTTTGTTTTTGTTATTCGTTTCAATAAATGTTAAAAGGCAAGTCTTCGCCTGCTTCCATCTCAATCCCTACATCGTGACACATACATTATAAATACAGTACTATACAAAATTCTTAGACTCCGTATTCTTTTTAAAACAAACTTTGTTATAGATTTTTTATTCTATTACTTTATCGACTCAGTACCAAAACATTTTAGATTGCCAAACATTAGTTTTCCAGCACAAAATGAAATGTTACAGAACAATGTGTGGTATGTCAGCAAAGAAAGCAGCATATTACATAAAAGACCAAAACATGATGAATGCTGCTGGGTATGAAAATCTCCAGAAGAACTGTGGCTGGTTCTGCAATGTGCTCAGTAAAGCTTACCAGCTAATTTCCTTATAAAACTGAACAAATTGTACTATTGAGACTACTATTTTGTTTAAAGCAAAGGATTTTCACACCAAACTTACTTGACTTTAATCGATTACTGTTTACTGCTCTTTATAGTATTTTTTTTAAATGTAGAAACATTTAATTTAATTATATTTGTAGGCACCTTTGCTCTACATCATTTTTGCACAGCACTAATAATTTGTGCCGTCCACTAGTATTGGCACCGTTTTTAAATATGTGTAAAGAATGCTGTGAAAAATTGTCTTTATTGTTTAACCCTTTGATCTTTTGTTACACAAATACTCTGCTCTCATGGATATCAGACAATTACAAACAAAATACAGGTTAATCAAAAATATCTTTGTTAAATATAGGTGTTCAATGCTTATTGGTTAAACCCTTTTAGTCAATACAATAATGCTACTTCCCTTTGTCAAGACAACAGCTCTGAGTCAGCCTATAATGCCTGATAAGATTGGAGAATACATGGCAAGGGACCTGAGACCATTCCTCCATACAGAATCTCTACAGATCCTTCACATGTTTAGGTCCATGGCCATGACATGGTCATGAATGGTTTACTGGTTTACTGACCACAAAATCAAGGTCATGTCATGACATGACCTTGATTTTGTGGTCAGTAAACCATTTTTGTGTTGATGTATTTTTTGGATAATTGTCCTGCTGGAAGATCCAACCACTGCCCATTTTTAGCTTTCTAGCAGACGCAGTCAGGTTTTCATTTAATATAGAGTCCATGATGCCATGTATCCTAACAAAATGTCCAGGTCCTCTGGCAGCCCCAAGATGTTCAAGACCACCACCATATTTAACCATGGGCATGAGGTACCTTTCCATATGGCTACCTCTCTCTGTGTACCAAAACCACCTCTGTTGTTTATTGTCAAAAAGCTCTATTTTGGTTTCATCTGACCATAGAACCTGATCCCATTGGAAGTTCCAGTAGATGCTTGAGTTTGTTTTTGGATGAGAGTAGAGGCTTTTTCTTGAAACCCTTCCAAACAACTTGTGGTGATGTAGGTGATGGCAGATGATAGTTTTGGTGATGTTATGACCCAAGAAGGAACTAACTTCTGCAATTCTCTGCTGTGATACTTGGAGATTTTTTGGCCACTCGAACCATCCTCTTCACAGTGCACTGAAACAATATAGACAAATGTCCAATTCTAGGTTGATTCGTAACATTTCCCGTTGACTGGAAGTCATTAATTTTTGCCCTGATGGATGAAATGTGTCACGGTTCTAAGGACTCTGGACTCCATTTCCCATCAGCCACCGCAAGTCACATGGTTTTCTGCACCTGATTCATGTTTTGGTTAATGAGCACTGGGGTGTATATATAGTTGGGTTTTGCACTTAGTCTTTGTCTTTCGTTAATTGTGTTTAGACTCCTGTTCTGTGGTAGACTCCTGTTCCTGTGTGTAGACTCCTG
>JAFFST010025661.1:6073-17649 GCA_022414735.1 Noturus placidus | reverse complement strand
GGGGGGGGGGGGGTTAAAACTAAACAAAAAACAAGGATGTCGAGTGCTGGATTCTTCACAAATCTCCAGTAAAAGGCCTCCTATGGTGGACATCCTACAGCGAAACATGTGTCTCTCTCACACGCTGCCGCTTCACTCGTCACACTCTGAAAAATGAACACACGAGATGTTTATTAGTAAACACTCTAAATTATTATTACTAACTTTAACGTGTGAGGTTAGGGGTGGAGCGATACTCAAAGGCTTTTCTATGACACACGACGTGCATCAAGAGTAGGTGTAGTTTTTACTCAAACTGCCAGCAGTTGCATTACATATCTTAATATTTATCAAAAATATGAATAAAAATCTTTCTTGCATCGACATTTCTCAGGTCGACATTTGTGTATTATAAATGCTTTATTCTGATATTTTCAGACACTGGATGTTTGATTTCTGTGAAAAATTCCACTTTTTGAAATTAAATTACGGAAAGAAATTAACTTCTACGCGTTGTTCTACTTTTTTGAGCTGCACCTGTGAAGAGACTACAATATGATCAAGTCTTAATTAATGAATTCGGGTTTGCATCATGAATAATTGCGATAACCGGAATTTCAATATGGAGAAAACCCCTGCTCACCTGGCTCGTCGCTGGTAGAAATGTCTTCTCCAGTTGTCTTCTTGGTGGTCTGATCTAGACCAAGGTCCGTTACCGTCAGCTCCATCGGTTCCCCTTTCACGTCTCCTTCGTCCTGTTGAAGCGATTTTAAGGCAGATTTGCCTTTGGTTGTGCAGGATGAAGGTTCCAGGTCCTCAGACTTCCTGTCCTCGGACAGTTCGTGTGCTTTCGTTTGTTTTGTGAACCATTTCCTGACCAGTTCCTCACTCAACCCACTGGATTTGACTAGCTCCTCCACAAGGTCCTCCACCAGATTTCCATAGACATTCAAATGTTCCTGAAGGACAGCTATGTCGCCTTTCTGGAAATCCTCGTCTTCTACTATTGACTGATAGTTCTCGAGCCACTTGAGCTGGCCGTTCTTTAGGACGTAGCGACAGTCCCCGAACCAGCGCACCACCTCTGGGCGTGGCAGTCCAGTTTTGGTAATTAACTCGTTGTACTGAGGGCTGCTAGGCCAGTGCGTGCGCGCAAAGGCTTGTTTAAGTAGATGGAGCTGCTCTGGTGTCTTTTTTCCTCGATTTGGTGTTTGAGACAGTGGTGGTGTGGATGTCTGAGAGACAGGAGAAGGCACTTTAGCCGTCTCTGGTTGCGGACTTCCTTCCGTTTCACCCTTTCCGTTGGCTTCGGTGACTTTCAGCATTTTGAGATTGATCTTTATCGGGTTGACCTTCGGCGCTGTTCCAGACGTATCCTCCTTGACCTGCTGGTTCATTTCCGATGATTCCTCATCATCTTGTTTTTCTTCTGCGGTCTCATTTTTATCCTTTTCACCCACCACATCTTCCTCATCCTCTTCTTCTTGCTCCCTCTCTGCACGTTCTAACTCCTCCTTCTTCTTTTCAGCCGCCACTCTCCTCCGCCGCTCGGAAAACCAGCCGTGGATCTCGCGTCGAGTCATCTTGGTTTCTGCCCTTAACCTGTCCACCTCTTCCTCGGATGGATCGGAATCCTGGGCAAAGCTTGCCTCGAGGGCACGGACCTGGTGGGGCTCCCTTTCTTTGTACCGTATTGCTGTGAAGTCTGGGGAGGGGGCTCGAGGGTGACGTCGGGTAGGTGTCGGCGGTGTCGTTTGCTGTTGCCTTGAAGGACTCAGAGGTACCTGTTGAGGGGTTCTAGGCCTTTCCAATGATGCAGCATTGTCTGCACTGTCTGCAGAGGCACTGTAGGCAGAAGAACTAGTGGCTGTTGATGTCTGACCACCAGTGCTCGATTTTGAGCCCTTGTGATTGCGAAAGTGGTAGCGACGATCGCTGAACCACTTCCGTACCTCACGAACCGTCAGACCAGTCAGACTTATGAGCCTGTCCACCTCCTCTTGACTGGGAAACTGGCTAATGAGGAAGCTCTCCTTTAAGGCAGATAGCTGTTCCTGGGACTTTTTGGCTTTATAAAAGCTGGGATCCAGGAAGCTAGCGGAGGGGAGAGTGCGCGAGTTAGCAGATGCTGGTGATTCGGACTTACTCAGGGTGCCGTCACTGGTGGCCGTGGGAGTCGGACTGGAGCTGGCTGTAACGTTGGGACTATTGCTTCGGCTGCTTTTGCTCTCGTTAGTGTTTCCTTTAGTATCAGTGCTGTCTTTAATATCGGCGCTACTTTTTGCTATGATACTCTTAACATTAGTGCTGTTTTTGTTCTCGTTAACTGTTTTGCCGTTATTGTTGCAAGGTGTACTGCTCCTGCCATTAGTGCTAGATGTGCTGAGCTTACTGTTGCTTTTCATTTTACTATTGGTGCTGACACCCATGCTAATCACGCTGGTGTGATTACTCATGCTACAGCTGTTTGTGCCAACACTACTAATAATACTGCTTGTACTGCTGCTGCTACTGATGGTGTTGATTCCACTATTGCTGCTTCCAACACTGACCACCACCATGTTTAGCCCCTTATCAGCCACCAGGGCAGCAGCAGGCTTTGCCTGCATCATGGGCTTGGTGGCAGCTTGGGGCTTGGGTGTTACAGCCAGGGCAACAGGGGCACTGCTGACCTGTATCCCGTTAGAAAGCATGGGTTGTGTGACGATCACGCCTCCTTGGCCAACCAGGCTGCCTTGTAGAATGTGAGGGATGCTGGATGTACCCAGTGAGGCCGGTAGGACTGTAATGGTTTGAGAGGTGCTATGCTGAGTCTGCCGCTGCTGACCAGCAGGGGGTGCTGTCTGTATGATTGTGTTAAACATCTTCCGGCGGGCGTCCTCGATCTCCTCTGGTGACCAGCTAATGCCTTGCTTAAGCCTCTGTGCTGTAAACCAGATTTTGATCTGCTCCTCTGGGTACTTGGTAACTACGGTGAGATAGCACAACTCTGCCTTGGTCGGGTACGGAAACTTGCTGAAGGACGTTTTCAGGAAGCTGCTGGTATCCATGGACGCATTGTAGGTGGGAATGCTGCTCAGAGGAATCATCACCTTTGGTAGGTTTTTGGAGCTTGACGAGGAAGAATTTGAAGAGGATGAAGCGGATAAAGAAGCCGAAGACGACTGCTGGTGGACGCTTCTGTTCTGTACGACGGACACGACTTGTGTGATGGCCGTCTTAAGCATTGGAAGGGCTCCGGAACCATTGACTATCTGTATCGCTGATGGCAAAGTGACTTTGCATGCTGCATCATTGTGTACGATTGTAGGAACGTGAGTGACCGCAACCGCTGGAGAATCGGCCATCTCGGCCTGCTTCACGGTTGTGGATTCATCTGCGGCAGGGTGAGAAACCACGATCCTCTTGGGCTCTGATTTCCCCTTGAGCATTTTCATAATGGGCGTCTTTGTGATTGAGATCTCCGATTCCTTGAAGCTAGTTATTTCACCAGGAGCGGCGATGATCAACTGCTCCACGGTGACCTTCCGATCCTTCCTCTTTAGCTGTAGTGTAGTGGTGACAGTACTGGGGTGCACGCGAGCATTGTGCAAGGCAAGACCTTCAAATTTTGCCGCACTCACTCCACAGTCCACGCAGAAAAAGCTCGGGTCGGCACGGAACTCTGGATGCCCGCTGTAGACGTGATCGAGGAAGAGGTTCAGGTCATGGGTTTCAAAATTACACGGCCTGCAGGTGTAAGTGCCGTTATCTTTTTGGGCATTACTTGCGTCCTGCCCGGAGGATTCACACAAACTATGGAAGGCTTTTTCACTTGCCTCTATCTTGTGGGAGAAACCACTTTCCTTGACCGCAGGAGAGAGTCTACCCTGCTCATCCTGTAGATGCATGGTTTTTACAGGAATCATGCAGGGAATCGTGGACTTCCTCTTGCTAGCCATGGCTCTTGATATGATAACTCCACCAAAATGCCTCTATATGATCAAGAGTCCACGTTTATAATCTGTCCATAGAGAGGACACTGGTCTGGAACATGACCGTCAGCCCACGACGAGTACTCCTCCTCTTGTATGGGCACGTCGGGATTGTGTTTAAGGCATCACAAAACTGGCCTGTAAAGGACAAAAAAAAGAGCAACTATTAGTAAAGACCCCTGTGATAAGTTCTTCCTAACCTCATCAAAGAGGCGGTCTGCCGAAACCAGGCGGTCTGCAAGAACTTCTCGGGAAGTCCTCAGACCACAGCAGAACGAGGACGCGGTCGGTCACGGCTCCGTTTCTAAAGTAAAAAGCAAACATCGGAGACGACAGAATTGCTTCCTTTCTACAGCTCCAGTGACGCTACTGGCGCAAGGTTCCTATTGGAGGAACCGGATATACATTAGACTTTACGTATAACGCGTGTTGTACATAAGTATTAGACTTGTGCATCACAATGCCCCTGATGTAAATACAGTCTTGGAGACAACTCTCAAGAGACAGAAAGACTGTAGAACCTGGTGTCATGCTATTCAGTGCTAAAAAGCAATCAAGGGCTACATTTACGTCTGCCAGAGTTTCAAAGAACCTTTTACGGCCTCTTGTTGAGTTTTTTCGAGTGCTTGCAACCAGCCAGTTCCCCTCCTCCTCCTCCATCTCATTGTTACCACTTTCCCAGTGCAAAGCGAGGACCTAAAAAAGGGATTGCATCTCGCTAATCACTCCAGCACAATGTCTGAAGAGCTTGTACTTGACTAATTTGAGTTTGAAAATAAGCTGAAAAGGACATTCCGAGGACGCTTCGTTTCTTTCGTGCGTCTTTCAGAAACGTAATAATAAACAAAGCGATTCAAAACAAAGTGTGCTCCAATTTAATCCAGCCCAAGTGATTAGCCTGGACGGTCACAATTCCACAGAGATATTTAGTAGAGTGAAGCAAGTTACAAAAAGCGCAAAGCGATGAAGAGCCTAAATAATCCGTACGGTTTCCGGAAGACCCGCGGCTAATGGTAATGGACGGAGCACAAAAACAATAAACACAAATACGACAGCGGGCATGTTTACATGCAGACTAATATTCCATTAATAATACGACTAAGCGCCAAGTTGTACAGAGGAACCCGAATTTCTATCTGATGGAACGGGGCAGATAACCCTTTTAATAATCCGTTAAATAAAAGGTATAATAGACGCATAAATCCGAGTGTTTGACGTGATCGACGTTAATAAAGTTTGTACCGAATTTGAAATGGGAGAGATATTCAGTGAGGACGCATTGGGGTGTGCAAATATGACCAAAATATCATATCACGATACTTTCTACGATACAATGTTTTTTTTTTTTTTTTTAATCTGTCGAGTTGATGCTACTTTTTTTACTGAATCTTTTCAAAATGTAGAATGCTTTACAGAATGTTTTCAGTGTAACTTTTATTTTTTATTACATAAAAAGGTACATTAAACGTAAGTTTCCCCACAGGTTTTATTTATTTTCTGGTAATACAACGGGACTGTTTCGCTGGAAGTTTCTTACCGAACCCATATTTCGCGTATAATTAAAAAAAAACAACCTTATTCTTTCATATCGCCCATTGCTTGGCTTTATACCACTTTTTCTACTTCGACACTTTAAAAATGCTTTCTTTTTACTGGAGTACTTCACTGTTAAACTTTTAGAAGTTTACATTAAACAATTTACAATAATTCCAATCTCTGCCATATGTTAGAGGATCTGTTTTATCCAAAATCAGAAACATTGGGTTTGATTCCAATACCGGGTACCGGATCTGTACCATCTCTAGTGTCATCCCGAAATTATCCTAGCTATTACGCGAGTGTTTGTGGTGTACGTTAATAACCGAAAGGAACGAGTTTGTGGCGTTAGCTCAAACTCTGATTTAAAATCTTTTAATCGGTATCCAAGTACAAAGTAGTCTGCGAAAACTTCAACGGCTTACCTCCTGACACATCCGATTACGACAGTCTATGATATCGGATTCTTATTTATAAATTGTGATTTAGACGCAGCGTCTAAAGTCTAAACGTCCAGAGCACCGTCTGCTCGTATTACATTTATGGCTAATTCATTCAATCGGAAGCTGGTCAAGTCCTTGGAGATGCTACGTATCGTACAGAAGATAACAAGGTACTTGAAAAGAGAAAATCAATATTACTAACAGAAAAATTCCTAGCAGAGAGAGAACAAGCTTTTACCAACAACCTGCAGAAATTTATAAGATTATATTTATTTATAATAAATAAATATATATATATATATATATATATATATACACACACATATATACATATATATATATATATACACACACACACTACTAAGTGAACGTACGTGCATGTCCATATTCATGATAATTTAGTGTTGATCAACGGGCCTACGTGCAGGTCTGAGCATCGGTACCGTATTAAAATAAAACAATAAATCAAACAAGCTCGCCCAAATGGGAACACAAAGTACTCAAGAGATGTTTTAAAAAGTCTCGGTATGGTACGGCTCGATTCGACTGTCTTTACTTTTCCGAGCTCATGTTCACGCAGGAATAGCGTTGTTTTATGGAAGCCCTGTACAAACGCACACTCGGGCCGCGTTCCAAGCTCCTTTCCTGTTCACTGAATACGGACCATTTAAAGGAGGATGTAAAATTAACGGCGTTGTAGAACCTACGTAGTGCTCGACATGACCAAGTTGGATTCAGAACCACTCGTTAAGGAGAATTCCCTACTCCCTCAGCACATGTTTACTATCGGCTCGGCTCGCTTGGAACTTCGACCAACGAGGTACTAATAAAAATACCAGGTACTATCCACAGTGGAAAGCCTCTAAAAAGCGAGTCGAGTCGTACAGTGTGGCGGAAAAGGATCACATGATTAGCCTGAAACGTTAAACAGGCTGTTTTCCGAACGCGGATACAAAAATGCAAAACGCTCGTTTTTCATAAACGCAAAAAAAGCACGTTACTCATTTTTGCATAGAGTTAACTCATTTAAATTTCACTCACTCGGGTACAGTCAAACCTTTTTTCTGTGAGCACGTGGACTAACGGATGGTGTGATACCGTCCGCTAGTTATACATGAACATTTTTCTAGCTTAAAAAAAAATAAAAAAATTGCAGGGAAAGTTGACACCCCCACTTGTCTTCTATTGGCTCACGAGAACGAGGCCACAAATTCACAGGTCAAAGTTCACTTGCATAAAGTCGGCGCTAAGCAAAAGCCTGTAGAAACAAATCAGTCTTTCACAAGCGCCCCCGAAGAGTTGATGTACGACACTATATCCAGAAATATGAATTATTTATATATATATATATATATATATATATATAAAGTTTTTGACACGTTCGTCTCAAACCTGCATTAATCTCGCAATCGTCCACTTATGTGCATGTCCCGCCTCTGGGGCGTGTCTGGTTTTACAGTGGCAGCTCATTGGACGCAAACAGTTTCGTTGATCATGCATCACGTCTTGAACGCTGTCGAGTAAATCGGTCACGCACTTCAACACGCAGTCACTCCGACTTCCTGCAGAACTTTACGGGTACGTTTAATCGACCCGAGTTATTCCAGGTGAAGTTTATTAGCGTTTATAAAGCAGGAGTTTTCAAAATCGAGTCAAAAATAATAAAGGCTACTGCTAAGCTGTAAATAGTCACGTATTGTGGGACTTTATCAGATACCCGAACATCAACATTTACGAAAAGAAAGCAGAGTAGAACATCTGAAATATATTAGTTCATTAAAATGAAGAACTGATAGAGTTACTCAAACATTTACGTTTAGGAAAGCAGAAAGTTGTGTGTAAATATGGTTGAGGTTAGGCGCGGCGTAGGAAACAGGTTTTTTATTCGAAATCCAACCCAAAAAATAAAACTACGTGAATTGAACAAATACGTGTGTGGAATTTCTGTCTCGCGCCGAACATACGATACGAGTCGAGTCTGCGTTCTGGACGAGCTCACGGCGAAAGCATATCGGCGTGTTCGTTTAACGTGAGGTCACGACAACACAGACGAGATTTTCACCCGAAATAGATCAAGAAATGGATCGTGGACGATCATGTGACTACAGCGAGATCATTTGAGGCTTCGAGAACAAGCCGGTGGTGTATTTTTGTTCTTCGCTCACAAAGTGCTTTGATCCTCTTTCGGTCGGGTTGCAATCCCGGCGGCTTAAGAAGCCGACGAAGGAAGCCAGGATCCGCTGCGATGGAACCAGACCAGCTTTATTCTTTCTCTACCTCTCTTCCTTTCCTCTCCAGAACTCGGGAGATGGAAATGGCCTCTGGTTTGGGCCTCGCTGCCACTCAGTTCTGCATGACGGGGCACGGCCTCGCCGAGCCTGCAGGGTCACATGACCGACACAAAAGGGGGTTACGGAGTGGGCAGAGCCTACCGTCGATCACGTGGGTTGAGCCCTGAGGGAGGAGGAACGAGGGAGTGAGGAGAAGTGGGGGGTTGGGCAGATCGGCTCAGGCTGGGGTGAACCGGAGTGTGTGCGTGTGTGTGCATGTGTGTCTTGGCGGGGGTTGTTAACTGTCACCGGGCAGAGGAAGCGCTGAGGTGTTTCTGTAAGGAATTTTCAGCCCTGATACCCCTCCTCCCCTCCCATCAAAACACCCACCCCCAGTCAAACAATCTCACGGTCATTCTCTCTCTCTCTTTTCTGTCTGTCACTCCCTCCCTCCTTCTTCTCCCCCCTTTCTCCTCCTCCTCTTCTTCTCTGGCACAGTGCGAAGCCTCTGGAATGTTCTGCCTTGGTCCGTTCGGCCAGCAGCCAACCTGAGAACCATGCTGCTTGTTTAACGGATCAACCGTAGACACTCCGGTGGACGAAACATCGAACGCAGGTTGTGGAAATTCCGGATGTTTATCGGCTCAGAAACCCGCCGTCTGCGTCGTCTCGCTTTAAATGCGGCGTGAAACCGACAGCGTGGTTCCTCCGTGACGTGTGGGTCTGTCAGGAAATCAAGATCGTTTCTGTTCCATGGTTACTTGTCAATTTCGTGATTTTTCTCAACACGCCGAGACCGATCATATCATGTCTTGTATCATCATATATATCGTCTCATGCCTCCCCCCTCGTAGACAGACCACCAGAGTGAAACCTCTGCGTTTGCGATTTCTGCGCTACGTTCTGTTGAAACGGTGAGGAAAACCACGACATGAGAATTTTGTTTCGTGTCCCCGAATAGGCCCAGTCACGTCTCCGAAGCGCCTCACTGACTCGAGTCACGTGACTCTGTCCCCTCCGTCACCCTGCTGATCTATTTTAGAAAGTGTTCATCAGGGATCTCCAGATGGACAGATGGATAGACAGGTTTGAGGTTGTCCAACAGTGTGTGTGTATATGTGTGTCCGTTCCACCGAGTTTGTAAAGACGCACCCCCCTCAAAGAAAAAAAAAATAGAAGAAGCCTGACTCGTTCCCTTCCCCCAACCTTCGCTCTTTCCTCAACAAGTTCGGCCCAGTCTGCAGGGAGACAGGTCGACTACGCCACTGGTGTGTTACTGTCCCTATGGCAACGGGCCACCCTCAACCCCCCAGACTCTCCCTCTCCCGTTTCTCATCGTCTCTCTCTCTCTCTCTCTCTCTCTCTCTCTCACACACCCCATTACGTTCCTGGCTCTCGCTGGCTTGTTTTTTCCTCACGCTCCTGTGAGCGGAGAGTCCAGTCCCTGCTCCTATTTCAGCATGGTGTCCATGTCTCTGAGGTGTGGCTGTGCTCGTGCTCGCCTGCAAACTTATCGTCGCCCTGTTTAAGCGCCTCACGGTTTTTGCCCACCGGCCCAAACTGGGCTCAAGCGCTTGAGCAAGACAGTGTTGCTTCATTCCATGATTTCATCTTTCTGAGCACACAGGTCAACCTGGGTCAAAACCACATATTCCCTTCACTTACATCCATCACCTCTTTTAGAGGAAACAGAAACAGCAACAAGAACAACATGGCCCTGTTTCAGTGTGCGCCAGAAGCCTTTCATTGATGGCTTCATTTGCTTTTCAATGAGCGAGCACAGTGGCGTAAAAGCTCCCAGAAGAGCGTCGGTGACGTCGTTCGGGCCGGTTCAAAGGTCCTGATTAACATCGGACCATCGTTCTCAAGCCGCTGCCTTGGCTGAGAATCTGCTCTTCCCAGTGCCTACGGTGTTAAACCTCAGTTTTGGAGAGAAAGGAGGATGAGCGGAGGGGGAAAAAAAAATGGTGGCACACCATGCGCTGTGCTGTCCGACCTAAAATGGCTGACATCACGGTCTCTCACCCAGCGAAGCAGTGCAACGCCAGAGACTCAGAACAGGGGCCCGTCCTGATTTTAGCGCCGCCGAGCCCTCCTCGCTCGTTCGTTAGATCGGTAGGAAGGTTCTGGTGTGGGGATTGTTTGTAGATTTGCACTCGCTTACCCTTAACTGTGGAAAGAACGAGTCCAACAAAAACAAAGACCAGTGAAGAACTAAAGAAAATAAAAAGCATCACATCCTGTCTACGCAGAACTCGTTCTGCAATCAGATTCCTGACATTAGCGTGACTTTTATATCACGCACGCTGTTGCGCAACACAGCAGCCCGAAACACGTCCGGAGTCACCGGATATCTGGGGTTGGAACGATGTAACAACAACAACAACAACGCGTGATGAATAATCAAGGCCCAGACGTTGTTTCTCCACCAGTAGGATTTGACGTCACGACTTTCTACATGATAAAGCTTTATAGGAATAACGGGCTAATAAGATAAAAGTCCACCGGTTTTATGTCGCATACACAGAGACTGTCTCTTAATTAATTACTCAATCAAAGTGACTCTGAACTCTCAAATCTGATTGGTCAGAAGGTGTTGATTCATTTCCCCCCGAACAGCAGCTTGTTCTCATACCTACTCATTTCTATGGCAACAGCTCATCCGCGGGTACGGCGGACGCTTCACAAACGTGTGTAGTCGTCGATACGGTGACGCTTTCTCCAAAGAGAGGTTTAACAATTAAACAAAGGAGTCTCCAGTGCCGGCGTTAAAGCTGTAACCGGTGACTGAACGCAACCCCATGCAGGCTAGAACAAACTCGCTTCACGGGCCATGCAACTATAAACGGATAAAAACGATGATCTGTTGCAGCTAGAACAAACTCGCTTCACGGGCCATGCAACTATAAACGGATAAAAACGACGATTTGTTCGTGAAAAAAAAAAGTAACAGTTGGCGAATTGGAGCGGTGTAAAAGTAATAAAACCTGAAGACGTCGCAGACGGCGTTACGGTGTACGAGTTTGATCCCACCGCCCTGCCGTTGTTTATTTTCCTAGTTCAGCAGGCTGTGCTGCGTTTAATTCCTTACTTGGTGTAAAAATATAAAACGTACAGGTGAGCGACTTCCTATTAACGTAGGGTCACGGTTTAAAAACAGCGTGATGAGCGTGTGTGTGGGGACTGCCTGTATTCCCAGTACTCACACACACAATCTCAATTTCAATTTCAAAATCCCTTCATTTCATATTCATGCATTATTATTATTATTATTATTATTATTATTATTATATTTTAAATGGAGTCATTACTGCAAGCATGATCAGTTTGAGCAGGTTTTACATCAATGAGATATGCATTATATATATATATAT
>JAFFST010025648.1:38585-49674 GCA_022414735.1 Noturus placidus | reverse complement strand
ATATATATATATATATATATATATATATATATATATATATATATATATATATATATATATATATCGATATCGATATATATATACTCATTAATAAAAAGGATGGCAGAGATATTTAAATAAGGAGCATTAGACCAAAAATGTAACACACACATATATATACTGTATATATATGTATATATACTGTATATATACTGTATATATATATATATATATATATATATATATATGTGTGTTTCATTTTTGGTCTAATGCTCCTTATTTAAATATCTCTGCCATCCTTTTTATTAATGAGTAAGGCTCTTTTAGTCCATTTAGCGCTGTAGAATGAGTGTCCCTAAATGCAGTTTAAGAGATGCCTGTACTTCAGATATTACAACGCACGATTTTATTGTGTTGTTAATGATTTATTTTGTATACTCCCACTGTGTCATTGGTTCTTTTTTCTTGAATAGAGGTGACAGGCTGCTTCTGTTTTCTAACTGTGTAGAAAAGCAAGCCTATAACGTAAATCTATAGCATAGACTGTTTGCGATAATTCATACCATACTTTGTTGTGGAAAAAATGTAATGATAATAGTATATGTAAGGGATAAAACATGATGGGTGGTATGAAAAATTCCCACATTCCAGGTGATTCATGTCCTATAACAGCATATCTCAAAAGTATTTTATTCCTTCTTTACCACAGCAATTTATTTATTATTAAGGACCGGCGTGTACTTTTTATCCATATATAGACACGTAAAGTTAATTCCTGTAATTATTTAAATCATAGCAGCTATAAACAGTCATTCCATCATCAGCCTCTCTTTTTTTTCTGTTTTCAAGTACAAAGTCCTCTGCCTTGAAGTTTCTCCCGTGGCAGAACACTTTACTGTTACAAAGCGCCGACACTCAAGACTCCTTCCATAAATGTTACATAAACATCTCTTCATAGAAAGTGTCACCATATCAACAATTATACGATTTTCTTTACTATATCACACCACATTATTTAATCCGTTTATTATTCACCATGAATTATGTGGAGGTCTACCGTAGAAGTCCCTGTTAATGATTTGTTATTATAGAAATAGTAACATACGATGAGCACTTTCATGAAAACCTATGATTCGAGCTATAGCTAGTTCTAGGCACTATTGTCAGAGCTGTTCTGCTGTAGAAAATGAATCAGAAACTTCTGACCAATTACATTTGAGAATCCAACAGCACTGGCTGGCTTATAAATCACAATATACTGTGCTCAGAAATGATTAATAAAGGATTCTATGCCAAACTTATCCAAACTTAAAGTATCACACATTTCCTGGAATATATTCATTGAACATTGTAAATTGCTTTAAAACAAAGAGAACAAATGTACAATGAATCCTTCTCGTAAGCGCTCAAGTGGTGCTGTGCTGTAAAAAGGACTGTAGAGCAAAAATAGCTCATTATTATTATTATTATTTTCTATTTGAAAGGTCCTTTCAAATCACTCCAAGCCAATTATTTTCTAACTACCTTTTTGTCTTTATTTTGATTGTCGTGTGAATTGCAGTGACCCACAGCTGCACAGTTTTACTGCATGGTAGGTGAACATGATACCCTACTTATGCTTGATGGATCTGTACTGGCACATGCAGTCAAAATGGCATGCTGATGGCTGTTGTGGCTTGAATGCTGGTCACTGCACTGTGTGCACAAACACTTTTCTAATAACTTTATTCTAACTCAGCACTCAATGCCAAGAGCATAAACCAGCTTCAAAGTAATGTTTGTGCCTGCTGTTTGTGGGCACACAACCTCATGTGCAGCAGTTTTTCAAAAATTAAAGTTTTATGATTCATACAGCAGTTCAATTGATATAGGAACAGCATTTTACTGGTTAATTTATAACAGTGTCTTACTTATAAAGATTATTATTATTATTATTATTATTATTATTATTATTATTATTATTATTATTATTATTATTATTTTATTATGGTAATTACAGTGTCACCAGTATTGCACAGTCCCCAAAACAATTGTACTTCAAGGGTGCTTTGAAAGCTGGAACCCTCTGTAAGGCTCTACATTTCGACTAACAAACTGATCTCCTGGGGTTCTGAATAGAACGTTATTTTTGTCCTAAGAGTGTTCCGCACGAGCATGAGCTAAACCAGCTAAATCAGTATAAATGTCTTCATTTTCTCTTTGTGGTTCCTTCTACTGTGGTACAAAACATACAATACAATTTAGTCATGAGCCTGCTGTTGCTGTCTATTTGGCTTGTGTGCAGCAGGTGGTCCAGAGAATGGAGTGTTATTATTGATCCCCATTTGGCAAACCTAAACTGAAGAAAATGAGAATTTGGATGCCCTTGGGCAGCATATGCATGTTTCATGTTTCTGCACGGACAAGGCAGCTTGTTGGGTCAATGATGACAACAAGAAGCCTAATTTTACTCGAAGTATCTTGCTGAATGTTAAAGCTGTATGAAGCTAAACTGGAAAAACACGTTATATATGTTAATTAGAGATAAGTACAATTCATAGTTAAGACTAGGATAAAAGAAAAAAAAAGGCTGGTGGTGGATTTGCGTACATTAAACTGTCCTCCAGCTGAATCGTTTACTTGATGAAGTAGGTCATGTTCTCAGTAATGCTGCCATTCTAACAGTGAATCAACAAATTGAAAATGTAAACATGGTTTAGTTTGTCTTTTAAGCTTCGTAACTTTATATATAGTTCTTTATATCCATTCTTTGATAAGTAATGGCATGTAGACATTTTTATTGCATAATGTATAGTGGGTGAAGTAAGTATTGAACACGTCAGCATTTTTTTCAGTAAACATATTTCCAATGGGGCTATGCACATGAAATATTCACCAGACATCAGGATTAACTCAAGAAATCCAGAAATATAAAGAATTCACAACATTGAAGTCCATAAATGAAGTTATGTGTAATGAAGAGGAATGACAGGACAAAAGTATTGAACACACTAACTGAAATGTGTTTAATACTTAGTGGAGAAGCCTTTGTTTTTAATGACCACTTCAAGACGCTTCCTGTATGAAGAAATTAATGTTCCGCAGTATTCAGGTGTGATTTTGGTCCGTTCTTCTAAACATATTGTCTTTAAATCTTGTTCAGTTGGATTCGAGTCAGGTGATTGACCGGGTCATTCTAACACCTTGATTTATTTTCTCTGAAATCAATTGAGAGTCTCCTTTGCTGTATGTTTTGGATCGTTGTCCTGCTGGAAGCTCCACCCACGTCTCATA
This sequence comes from Noturus placidus, assembly GCA_022414735.1. Taxonomy (NCBI): domain Eukaryota; kingdom Metazoa; phylum Chordata; class Actinopteri; order Siluriformes; family Ictaluridae; genus Noturus; species Noturus placidus. The sequence goes on along the minus strand of JAFFST010025648.1, from coordinate 46,422 downwards.
TTCATCATCTTGGTGGATGGCAGCAGATTCTTCTAAAGAATGCCCCAGTAAAGGGCTCCATTCATCGTTCCTTCAATTATATGAAGTCTGTCAGTACCATGTGATGAAGAACAGCCACAGACTATGATGTTTCGTCTCCAAACTTCACTGTTGTTGTAGTGTTTTTAGGTTGATGTGTAGTGACATTTCATCTCAAACATGGTGTGTAGTTTGACAGACAAAAAGTTCAATGTTGCTCTCGTCTGACCAGATTTCACTCTCCCAGTATTACATAGGCTAATCCAAATGAGTTGTAACAAACTATAAACAAGCTTCGACATGCCTTTTCTTTAGTAATGGAGTCTTGCGGGTGAGCGTGAGGAGTGGAGTGCATTGCCTATTGTTTTCTCTGTGACGATGGCACCTGCTGCCTCCAAGTGTTTCTGGAGTTCTTTCTGAGTGGTCCTTGACTCTTGGGATACTCTTCTGACTATTCTTCTGACTCCCTGGTCAGAAATCTTGCGAGGAGCTCCTGTGTGTGGCCAGTTGATAACAGAGTGATGTTGCTTCCGCTTGTGGATAATGACCCTGATGGTGCTTACTGGAGGACTCAGAAGTTTAGAATTCCATCAATATGTTTTGCAGCAATAAGGTTGTGAAGGTCTTGGGAGAGCTCTTTGCTTTTACCCATCATGAGATGTTTCCTGTGTGACACCTTGGTAACGAAAAGCCTTTTTATAGACCATCAATTTACTAATCCAGCTGATATTAATTTGCATGGATAGGGGCTATAATTACTTATGGATCTCAGTTGGTGTCTTGCCTTACCTTGCCTCGGGAGAACTGCTTTTTCTTAGTGTCACAGTTCCCCCCTGGTGGCTGTACGCAGGTACTGCACCTTTGCCGGTCATGGCGCCCCCTGGTGGCTGAGTGTAGGCACTGCACCGTTGTTTGTCATGGCACACCCTGGTGGCCGGGTGCAGGCACTGCACCTTTGCTCTGCTGGAAGCAGAGAGCAATGACAGTTATAAACACGTGGACTTTCTTTGTTTTCGTTCTTGTCTCCACCCAAGTCTGTTTGTACACTCCATGTCCCATCAGCCACTGCTCACCCGAAGTCACGTGTTTTCATGCACCTGTTTCACGTTGTGGTTAATGAGCACTGTGTGTATATAGTCCTTGTTTTCACGTAGTCTTTGTCTTTCGTTGTTTAGACTCATGTCTCTCTGTCACGGTGTTTCATTCCATAGTGTTTATATTGATTAGTCTTAGTGTCTTTGTTTCGTTGTTTTGTTCTTTGTTTTCAATAAATATTAAAACGCAAGTCTGCACCTGCTTCCGCCTCAATCCCACATTCGTGACATTTAGCATCTTCAATACTTTTTTCCTGTGTCATTCCACTCTATTACACATAACTTTATTTATGAACTTTAATGTTTAACTTTATATTTCTGGATTTCTTGAGTTAATACTGATTTCTTTTGAAAATTTCATGTGAACAACCTCATTGGAAATATATTTATTGAAAAAATGTTGACACATTCAATGCTTTCCCCCACTGTATAATAGCACTGATCAGAGGCAAATGGAGCAGGAAGTGGAATATTCTTACACTGTCCTGGGAGAGAGCATTGCAGATAAATAGCAAAATATATTTGCAGAGGCATTAAGTACAAATAGAAACTACGAAATAAATTGGTGCAGCCCATATTATAGTGACTCGATTACTTTTCCAGATAATATGCAGGTTTATTATAGTCATTTTATTACTTTTCTTACTTTATAGCAATATTGAGTTGTAAATGAAATGCCACCATATATGAATGTAGTGGCAAGAGAACATCTGAATGCTATATCTATGCATCTTTTGATGATATGCATTCAGCAAGAACAATTGTATTACCTTACTGAATTGGTAGTGAAGGCCCTTTGCAGGGCCCTTACACTATAGCAACAGAACTGTATATCACCTTCTCAGGGAAGGAATGACTCGGAATAGTCTATTTGACAAATTTAGGAAATGTTAGGCAGTACAGTTTAAACATTGTGTGAGTTCCAAAGTAATGGGGGGGGGGAAAAAACAGATACATATCTTGGAAAGACATTGTTTGCAATAGTTTTACATGTTAGAAAAAAAAAAAAACAGATGTAGTTAATGTGATTTATGTTGTTAAAAGCAATGCGCCTTAATCAAGTCAGTGACTGAGCTTTTGAAATAATACTGCATGTCTGGCTTGTCTTTTAGTGGTTATGTTAGCTACATAACCGACCATATACCCAGAAACTAATTGAAAATTAAATATCTTACCCAGCTGAAACTCCTTAAATGGTACCAAATTGGGTTTACAATGTTTACAACTTGGGATTAAATGTTTTCCTTTTAATCAAATCGTATGTCATCTTTCAGGAACAAAAATATTTATACTAGATATAAACCTTTTATAGACTGTCATGAACTGGCCTATCAACTATCTATCAAAAATAGGTCATCAAATGTATCGGTAATTATCAAATCTAGTTAAGAGTTTATAGATTATCTACTAAAAATTTTCCATGAACTGAAACTTTAAAGTAAATTGAAGAAAATCAGAGAGGTTTGTAGTCTATAGTAGACCAGTAATGCAACATCACTGTCTGTATCTGGTTATGCTTAGTACTCCAAATATGTGTATTGCTTTGTCCTATATTTGTATTATTGTCTTGCAAGCTTCATAGCTTCTGAGCTCACTTGAAAGTAAAAACCTTCCAATAACAGGACTATTTTGTTGCATTCCTCACAACAAGATGCCCTGTGAGTCTTTCTGGCAAAAATACATAAATAAATAAATAAATAAATAAATAACATTGCACCTCATATTTGTATCTGTAGTTGTATTTGTATAGAACACCGTATCTGTTAATTCCCAATAATGTATTCATATTCTGTTATATCTCTAATCTATAGAGTATCTACTTAACATTAACTATCAAACACCATTTGGACCATCTAAATAAAGATAAAGAAAAAAAGTCACATGTTGATAATCTGTAGAATATCTCCTAAATATTAACGACCATAAACTGTAGCCATTAGTTGACAGGCTGGTTGAGGATAGTCACCTGACTGATTATTGGTTAATTAATATTTTTTTAGAATCTCTGAAGTATACTATACAAATAAAACAATTGTGGCTTTCACCTGTATTACACAATCTGTATTACACAACTACCTCAGGCTATTTTTCTAAGGTCAGTCCATTTTTGTCAGGTCATGTTGCTAAGCTTTATTTATCTTTTCTTCTGACAGGTGATTCAGATTAACTTTGAGGAGTTTGACCTTGAGCTCGGTTATGACACACTAACTGTTGGAGATGGTGGAGAAGTAGGAGACCCCCGGACAATCCTGCAAGTGTGAGTGTCCCGTCTTCCTACCTACCTGAATTTGGAGTATTCATATTATAACTATGTTGTAATTATTGTCCAATTATTACTAATTCACTACTTATTTTATGGCAATTCATTTGAAGCATTGTTTTAAAAGTTTGTTACATTATCTAGTTAAATTGTGTGTCTGTGGAGGGTTTCTTAGCATTAATAGTGTTGCTCTCACTCACTTATAAGGTGTTATTTCTTCAAAGCATTGAACTGCTTGTTTTGTTGTCATGTTGATGATTTTTTTACCCCATTGTCATGCTGATGATGAATTACTCTGCCTGACATCACAATTTCAATTTTGGTGCCCAATTGGAACCACTTTTGATGTTTCCTTTTGAAGTGGAAAAGCACATATAAATTACTATTAAATAAACGTGAATCAGACATATGATTAACGGTGAAGTGCATTCAATTGTACTATAATGCTCCTGTACATCTGACTCAAATGTATGTGTTTTGTCAGGCTGACGGGCAGCTTTGTTCCGGACCTCATTGTCAGCATGACCTATCAGATGTGGCTTCATCTTCAGTCTGATGAAAGCGTTGGCTCCATTGGTTTCAAGATTAACTACAAAGGTGAAGGAGATATATGATATTATTATGAAAAAAGTATTGCTTCGGTACCAGCAGGAAGATTAAATTAAATCACGGACCCAATTTACAGTACTGTAGTACTCTAAAGTACTGTCATATATATTTAGGTAAGGTAATTACTATACTTTTTACAGTATCTCTGTATGTTTCTACGACATGTGCTCATTCAGCAGACACGTTTAGCCAAAGCAATTTACAATTGCGGTAGGAAAATTGAGCAGTTGAAGGTTAAGGGTCTTGCTTAAGGACCCAACCATGGGAACTTGGTGGTGCTGAGATTTCAATTCACAACCTTCTGATCTGTAGCTTAAAGGCTTAATACTGAGCCATCACTTTCCTCAACTAGCTTACCATTGAAAAAGCTTGCACTAAAGACAAATTTCAGTGCTTTTCCACACAGAAGTTTGTAGTGTATAAAGCATTGTATAAATGTAAACTAAAAGAGGGTTGGTGTTCACCCAAAATAGTCCGTAAAATGAAAGGCATAAAAAAAGATGCATTCATTTTCAGAGAATCTTTACAGTTCTCACTCCCACCTAAAAATATATCCAACTATGGTGCATTTTCTGTTATTTTACTGTAAACCAATGCACTGCTGTCATGGTTATGTCGAAATGGCGCATGACCATGTTCCGAATGAGCCGCTGCACGTCACATGACTCTTTGCACCTGTGTCACATTGTTTGTTGGTTAATGAGCACGAGTGTTTAAGTCACGTCTTGTAACTCACTCATTTGCTGCATCCCAATTCGCCTACTATCTGTCCTAAATAGTATCCGAGGTTAGAATTGTGTGTCCCAAGTGGTGAGTTGTTGAAATTAGTATGCCAAAGTTACCTGAATGGTCTACTATTATTGGGTAGATTTTCGAATTGTGGCTCTGTGGACACTTTTTCAGCTAATATTACCCACAACTCCTTGCATGAGGGAGGAGGAGTTTTGTGAATTTTCTTCACTGAATTCAATGATGCGTTGTAGAAAGGTGTAAATGAAATGTGGAAAAATATATCAGAGGAATGATAAATTATATAGTATAAACTATGTAAGGAATAATGAATGAAGAAAAGCTGGAATGCAACAAGGAAAAAACAACATTCTCTTCTGTTACATGATGTGCCATTATGTCCCAGTACTTGCATATTCTTTTGCATATTACTTTTACTTTTTCTTCACAAAAAGAGTACATACTTTTAGTGCATAGTATAAGTAGGCAAATTGAGATGCAGCAATTGTCTAGTCTTTTGTTGTGGTTAAAGTGTCGTGCTATGTTCTCTCGTCCTTTGATAGATTTCTGCCTCAAAATCTTTGCCCCTATTGTTTTTTTCTTAAAATATGAATCTGCACTTGCATCCACCTCCTCTACAAAAACCTGACTACTGCTCTAATAATTTACAGTACAGTCCTGTAAAATAATAAAACCGTTTTTTTTTTTTCACTGTAAATTTTATACACTATATTTACCGGACATTTTTACATTATCGAATGGAAACCACATTTATTTTTGACTCAATACATTTTTTAAATGTTTCAAATGTCAGGTTTCTAGGGAAAATCTATACGTTTGCCCTTAGTATTATTCCAGGGTTAGACTAGCAAACTAATATGAAGGAAGAGACAGAGACCTTGCGAAAACAGAGGAAGAAAGAAATGAAAAGGCGTTGCAAGCAATAGCAGACCACATTTAATTGAACAGTCCTGTCAAGAAAGTGAGTCATCCTTTCTATTTCTTTCAATTGACTCAAGCTGAAAGGAGTGGAAATATTTTCGTGTCCTCTGACAGAAGTTACTGAGTTACTGTCAAAGGTCATTCTCTTTGTGTTTCCACAGCAGTGTTTGATAGATGTTCAGCGTGGAGGGTAGAGTGAAATCAAGCAGTCCACTTGTCATGGTACTGGTTTGTGTCAAAGCAATGGCTACAGGAATGAGACTTCCCTTCCTTTAACATGTGCAATATGCACTCGAAAGAAGCAGGAGTCCTTGCATAGCCCATATCTTTGATTATCTCCACTGCCTCAAGGTTTAGTAATAAATTAATGTCAGCGTGATAAACAGCATGCCATCTGGGGTAATGAGAGAGAGAAACACACATGCATGGGGTGTGTGTGTGGGGGGGGGTGACGTTCGGGTTTATTCGAATCCTTTGGTACTTAAATTCAGAAAACAATGATAAAGGAACAAATGAGTGAATTACAATCTGTTTCCCAGATTTTTGTTCCCATATTTTGTTCTCCATTCCAACTAGAACTTTTAGAAATCCCCAGAAACTTTTTTTAATGCCAGGCTAGGGAATTGCAATCTAAAGGAAAGTAATACATTTTCAGGGAAGCCATTTTTCTCTGAATGCACATGAATTAATTAGTTAGTAATTGATATATTTTTTTTCTGAATATAACCAAGCTGCTTGATGTCTGTCTTCCATCACGTCTATTAATTGTTGTTTATTCTAAGATGGCAGCATATGAGTCAATAGTCCTGTGGGACGTTACAGTCTTGCTGAGTTGTTAGTGTATGTTTTTTGGCATATGTTTGCCTCATTTCAGTTAAAAGTGTGTAGGTTTTTCTATGTAAATAAATGCAGACTCAAAACTGAAAGCTTTATGAGTGATGCGAAGATATAGCCAAAACATGCAAATGTGAGTGTTATTAATCCAATGAATCCTTTACCTAGCTAACCAAGGAAAAGTTTAAAAAGTAGTAGGTGATATATTTGCTCAAATAAACATGGTATTTCATGAAAGTTTATTTTTATTTTGTCAGAGTTTTTTTTATAAATATACAAAAATATCTGAATATTAAAATATTTTTTCAAGGTAGCTTACAAATGTTGCATCACTTTCTTTTTCTTCAGTTTCACCAATTTAATTGCTTTAATCTGGTTCTCAGCCTTAGTTACTCATATTCTGAAACACTTACAAGTGATGAATCTTATTAGAAAGAAAGAAGGAAATCCTTAACAAAGTTGAAAGGTTTATCTGAGTGCACTGCTTCAAATGTATTTCATTATCCAGACTGAAAAATGAATTTGAACACCTGTGCAGATTATGAGAACTGGCATTGGCAGTGTTTGGTAATCCTGCCTTCACATTCATTTCATGAGATTTATTATGAAATATTTATACTGAGTCACAAATTGTACTTATATAGCATGCTGTATTCATAATCCTGTCTGAACAGACATCTAAGAAAGTTTTGTTCTATGTTGATATTTTTTATGTGGTATTTAAAGATGAAAATCGGTTTTTTTGCACATAATGTCTCTAAAGCAAAAAATGGCCCTGATCCAGTATTTGTATTGGGTCAATACTAGCTTAAAAGAAATGGTTCAAATATCGAATGAATCATATCAAATATCAGATCCTATAACAAATGGCAAAGATTTTAATTGGAATTGTTGGTATTGGCTGATACTCAAAATTCCAGTAGCGGAAAAGAAAAATGGCATTGTGGCATCTCTTCTAAAGATGGTTTCTGTTTTAAAGCAGAGCTACCTTTGCATTATAGAGCATCAGAGAGCATGGTAAATTCCCACATTGTGTGTGTTAGTGCCTATTTTACTGTGTGGTGCTACAATAAAAAATAAAATGAAACAACAAACCCTTGACCAAAAAACAAAACATTTTTTACAGACACTGCAGCAGTGCTCATATTTCATGGCACTAACAGTAACTATGCTATATAGTGTTATACTTTTTAAATATATTGTTTAAAGGTTTGCGGTGTAGTTTTCCAGCTCAGTGGTTCTGACTCATATTCCTGCACAGATCTTTCATCCCGTGATTTTATTTCTTTGTTATTTTAAATGATAACATAATTATATATATATATATATATATATATATATATATATATAT